>CAUYON010095366.1:0-21512 GCA_963573935.1 Arctocebus calabarensis
CTGTGGCGGGTGCCTGTAGTCCCAGCTACTAGGGAGGCTGAGGCAAGAGAATCGCTTAAGCCCAAGAGCTGGAAGTTGCTGTGAGCAGTGTGACGCCACGGCACTCTACCCAGGGCGATAAAGTGAGACTCTGTCTCTACAAAAAAATAAAAAAATAAAAGGCAAAAACATGATACTATTGCCCTATATGTGGTATATGCCCTTCTGTGCAAAGAAGGTAAATGAGATATATTTATATAAAACATGACTATATACCCATATGTATACATTGCATACTTTGTAAGAAGAAACAAAAGTTAAACAAAAAATTAGTGAAAAAAAATGGTTCCCTGCAGAGTGTGTGTAGAAATGGAGTGAAAGAGCGGGGATAGGAGTGAGACTCTATATTTTAGTTTGGTATTGGCTTTTGAACTATTTGAATGTTCTATATAGTTAAGAAATTAAAATGTAATCAAAAAGATGATAATCAGCAAATCTGAATATTTTAAACAGAAAATGACTCACTGTATATTGAACTTGAAAAAATGGGGGAGGATAAATTAGATTTACTTTTGAGCACATTACTGTGACTAGACAATCTCTGCAGAACATTCTGTAAGACAACTTACGTGAACTTCTCAAAAATTTCATCTTTCAAAAACACCTTGAAAATGAAATGATGGGGGAACTGTGCTAGATGAAAGGAGGCCAATGGGACCAAATGCAGGGAGCGATTCTTGACTGGACTCCAGACTGATGGACGCCCGTGTAAAGGACATCCCAGGGCAGCCTGGAGGTCTGAGTGGAGACTGTGCGTTATCCTAGCTTACAGGGTTATATCAGCATCACTTTTCTTGGATGGAAAAATGATATTTTGGTTATGTAGAAGTATGTAGTGGTGAAATGTCATCATGTCTGCAGTTTGCCTCCGGAAGGTTCTAGAAAATTGTATGAGTGTGTTGCACGTGTGCACATGTGTATATGGCTGTGGATGGAGAGAGGAGGGCGTACAAAGTTAGCAAATTCAATGACTTAACACAATCTGTCTCTTCCCAACATCCCAGATTCACCCTAGGTGAATAAACATACCTTTAATCTTTGTTGTGGATTGACATTTCCAAGATAAAAATGTCAAGGCAAATAGATAATGGATTTGGGTAGATTTTATCACAAAGGTCCTCCCTTCACTGAAGTATTTACTAAGCACCTGCTCTGTGCCAAGCCGCGTTTTAAGTGCTGAGAATGTGGCGATGGATAAGTCAGAGTAACCTGGCATTCTCATGGGCCTATATTTAATGTGGAAGACAAATAAGAAAACAAGATGGTTTACATCATTTTCAGTACTGGATGTGAAACAGAGCACACGGATATGACAGACAGTGACCAGTGTGACTTTAGATGGTGTGGCCAGGGATGGTGTCCTTAAGGAGCAGGACTTTGAGCTGCCCCATTCATTCAACAGATGTTCACTGAGCACCTGCTGTGTGCCCAGTTCTAGGTGTTTGGGACATAGCAGCAAACAGACAGACAGAATCTCTGCCTTCCCAGGTGCAGAAGACAGACAGTAGGAAGGAAACGCCCAAGTCGGCCATCAGTGTCCCAAGAGAGAACGCAGGCGGGGAGGGCATGGCTGGTGGGGACAGGAGTTGACATCTCACAAACAGTCATTAGGAAAAGGCTCACTGAGAAGGTGACATAGGAACAGAGACCAGGATCAGAGGGGTCAGAGCAGGGACCCTGGGAAGAGACAGGTCATCTGAGGCCTGAGGGGCCATTTCTCTACCTTGGGCTTTTCTTGCTAACTGATTGGACGTAGGAGCGAGAGAAGGGAAGGAGCTGTGACTGCGTGTGTGCAACCTATGGGTTTGACTGCAGCGACTGTGGTTTGGGGGGGAAGAACCAGAAAGGTGGAAGATGCCATTCACTGAGGTGAGAAAACTGCCTGGGAGCAGGTTCAGGAGAGGACAGAGGGCAGGCAGGGTGGCAAGATGAGTGGGTGCCCTGCAGCCCTGAGGAAAGCCGTCCAGTAGACAAAAAAGGCAAACACTGCAAGTTCTGTGGAGAACTTCACAGCAGACTGACGCACGGATAATTACAAGTGCCTTGTTAAAAATATTTTAATGTTTTTTTTTTTCATTTATAAATCAGCCTATTGGCAGGTCGAGCTGTCAGCTCAGATGAAAAGGTTACCTCCACTTTGCACTGACATCTACCTCCCCACGGGGAGCTGCCTAGGAGCCCCCCTAGTTCTTAGTGCTGGGTGGAAGTTCCAGTGAGAAACAGCAATTATGCTGAAGATATGGCCCTGTTCAGAGTGACATGAGAGGTGGCGTTGGTGGGAGTGGCCCTGCAAGGGTCAGCTGGAGTGTAATAGCGGTTCCCAGACATTTTTTGCCAATGACCTCTTTGACATGTGACTCAATTTCACAGACTGTCTTTCAGTTTTGAAGCCAAATTTCCCTTCCTTCTCTGCCCCACACAGGAGCCCATGCGGGACACACATTCTACACATACTTTGCTCCTCCAGAGGGGCGCTGGCAGCTCTGAGACTGTGCGCTCACATTCCATTGCCTCTTCTGCACTCGCCCCAAAATTCCTACAGAGATGGCTTTGAAATAATGCAGACTTATTTATCCAGCTTCTTCCTCCCCCAGACAGAGCTTTTCATGAGAATTCCTCAAGAATTGCTGAGGTTCTGTGTACTTCAGAGTGTACTGGCAATGGAAACTCCAACCACGTACGTACTCAGTAGATGCTGCTGACAAAGCTGATGGGCCTGAACCTAATTCTACAGGACCTTCTCCCACAGCAGTAACATGTCCTGCCAACCATGGCCCAGCCCAAGGTGACATCCCAGGGACCTTCCCCTTCTGGCCCACATGTGGACAGAAGGGAGGTGGATTTTCCTTCTCTCTCCCTTTTTTTTGAGGTCAAGTCTTGCTCTGTCAAGTGATCCTCCTGCCTCAATCTGAGTAGCTGGGACTACAGGTATGCACCACCACACTTGGCTGATTTTTCTATTTTTAGTAGAGATGGGGTCTCATTCTTGCTCAGTCTGGTCTCAAACTCCTGACCTCAGCAGTCCTCCCACCTTGGCCTCACAAAATACTAGATGAGAGCCACCATACCTGGCCTCCCTCTCACTCTTTATACCCTCCCTAACCACCGTCCTGGGTTTATTTTCAAAGCTATTGTTACGCTAGTCATACACACACAGACCCACACACACACATACTGTACTATCCCATTTGTATGAAATATCTAAAGTTGTCAAATTCATAAAAACAAAGTAGTATGGTGGCCAGAGAGGGAAGAGGGAAAAAAGTAGTTGTTTGAGGATTGTAGAACGGCAGATATCTAAGACAAAAAAGCTCTGGAGATCAGTTTAAAGCAGTGTGAATAACTAACACTACAATACCAAACTACATACATTTTTAGGTAAAATTAAATATTTCTGACAAGAGTATGGTTGTCTTACCAGCCAAGGCTTTCTTTCTCATGCCATCTTATAGAACTGGAGGGTCACCTTCTGCACCAGCGTGGCCAACTGTGACTGAGCCAGTGTCAGAAGGTCCTTCCCCTGCTGGCTGAACAACAGGAGGCCTTGGCTCAATTGTTAACCTCAAATTTGTGTCCAAAGTTGCACTTAGAATCAGTAACTGGATATCAAGGTCACAGACCTGGGAGAATTACCCCAAAAAATTCAACCCAGAGTCATGTGCTGATCATCAGCACAGAAAGCAGGTGGCTGACCAGAGCTAGAATAGGCGACCTCTAGGAGCCAAGAGGTCCTATCCTTGCATAAGCATTTCTTTTGCCTTCACCTCAATTTGCTCATAAAGAACTGTATTCTCTCCTAATTTCTGCTCATTCTTGGTAAACTTTTGATATTTATTGAATATCAACCACAAGTAAATCACAAAAGTTGCTGCCATGTTTTAGAACATGCCCTTCACCCTCTCCTCTCGTTGGCAAAGATTTGCAGATTCCCTGGTTGTGTTCTACACCCTGACCAGGGATCATTAAGGAAGAAATGTCCTAATACTTAGGACATTTTTTTTAATCTATAAAGGTTTTATTGTGCACAGAGGGGAGGGGCATTCAGGGCATTCTTGGCAGCTGCTTTCCTCATGCTGCCCAGTACACTGCACAGCTCCTCCCATATCCTTTTAGCACCGACATGTGTCCCCACTCTTCTCTTGATGAGTTTGAGGGCCCATTTGTCCTTGAGACCTTGAACAACTCCATGCTTGCCGCTCAAATGGGGCAAAGCCACACACTTCTCGGATCATGTCACGCATGAACTTGGTGTGTTTGGTGAGGTGCCCACGGTGGGCGGCTATGCCTCAGCTTGCTCATATTCTTGGTCACCTTGTAGCCCTTGTTGAGACCCATAGCCATGCGATAGCACAGACCCGTGGCTGCCACAGAGGAATACTTAGGATATTTTTTAAGCGACTCAGTTATTATGTCCAGCCTAGGAATATACAAGATGGGGCATGCTGCCGTCCATTCAGACTGGCCTGTGGTCTGTGCAACTAACCACCCTCACTCACCTGGCAGGCCTAGATAGAGAGGGCCTTGTTGCTCGGCAAGGGAAACTAATGCCTGGAAAAAAAAAATGCCTGTATGACTGTCTTGAAACTCATACCACAGCAGTATACATTTATTTATTTAATTGCTTCTGCAATTATACAGTTGAATTTTTGTTGAATAGGAATGATGGCCGTTGAAAACTACATACTTAGAAATTCATTGACTTCCTTTTTTATGATAATGCTACCTTCCATTTCATTCTGTCAGTGGAAGAATGAAGATTTCTTTTTTTTTTTTTCATTGAATCATGGCTGTGTACATTAATTCAATCATGAGGTACAGTGTGCAGGCTTCACATACAATCTGAGATGTTTTCATCAACCTGATTGACATAACATTCATGAGATTTTCTCATTTACTATGTGAAAACACTTTTGATCCATGTTTAGAAGTTTTCTCCTGACCCTTCAAATATGCACCACAAGTGTGATCTCACCCTTTGTCCTATCTCTCCCCCCCTCCCTCCCCTTCCATCCCTCTCCCCTTTCCCCATCTTCTTGTGCAATACCTGGGTTGTAACCTTCACATGAAAGATATAAATTGGCTTTATATTAGGGTTGTATACATTGGATACTTTTTTTTCCATTCTTGAGATACCTTGCTAAGGAGAATGTCTTCCAGCTCCATCCATATAAATATGAAAGAGGTAAAGTCACCATCTTTCTTTAAGGCTGCATAATATTCCATGATATACAAGTACCACAATTTACTTGGTATATACCCAGAGGACCAAAAATCATGTTACAACAAAGATATCTGTACCAGATTGTTTATTGTAGCCCAATTCATAATTGCTAAGTCATGGAAGAAGCCCAAGTGCCCATCGATTCACGAATGGATTATCCACACTACTTTTAACTTGTGTCTACATGCATACCTTGTTTTAACATATTAGCAGCTAATATTAAATACCATACTAGTTCATATTCCAACTTAATATTATACCATGTTTATTTTCACAGTGTGCTTTTATTTTTTATTCTCGTATTCTCACTCATCCCTGATGAAAAACATATTAATTACCTCATGGCAGTCAGCCACATCTTTCCCCATGCTTATCCAAATATATATTGCAATGGATTTCTCTTTCTTAACCATGCATAATGGACAGTACCTGGATTCAACAGAGGCAGATCTAATTTATTATTTTGTACAATGGCATAATAGTCCACAATTTCAAATACCATGTTGTTTCAACATTTCTTTATTTGTAAATATTCAGTATAAACAAATCCGCAAAGCTGCAATAAAGTCCCTTGCTTTTATGTACTTCTATCTTATGCACTAGTGCTTATATTTTAGCACATTAAGTTCCAGAAGTTAAGAATCTTTATTTATAAAGTACTTAAGCAGCTAATGATCACCTAATGGTCTGAAATATTCTCTACTATTTTTGTGAGTCTGGCAGTGACTTGCTCTGCCTATCATGCTCCTGATAGGTGAGAGCAAGCCTCTCGGTGACCTGTTGTGGCAGCCCCGTGCTGGCTGCAAGGAGATTATGTCTTCTTTGACCACTGCAAGTACCAGAGTTTATTTTAATTGCACATTGGATAAAATCTTGATATAGCTTTCATTTTTATTGGTTCTTCATGGTCCATAACAAATAGTTATCATTAAATGAAAAGTCATTTTCTTATGCTTTAAATACAACTGCTGTTTAAAATTTTTGTTTAGCTCTTTCCTTTTCATAATCTTACTTAGTTCATTTGCTCCAAGGAAATAGAACTGCTGGAAGCTCCTGGTCTCCTGAATCAGCTAGCAGGTGATTAAGGGGTTGCAGTCCTGGCACATTCTGATGGGAACATAGGAAGGTTACCATGGAAACTGTCTGTGATCCCACATTATAATCTTTTGGAACTGAACTCTAGAAGGCGGTCTGGCAGATGTCTCAGAGGGAAATAGGCAATGTGTTTGTCCAGTTTGAACTAAATTTCAGCGGATGAGCTTTATTAAAAAAGTAGATACCTAGGAGTTTGCTTTGTAGATCTGATTAGCATTAGGATTCTCTTGGCACATGTCTTTTGTATGATAGATGAAATAATATTAAATTTTATTATTTTAACAAGTTTTTGATAAAGACTACTACTGTAGAGCTATTTTCTTATTAACTGTCAGCTGTTTTGCTAAATGTTCTATGTAAGTTTTAAGAAGAGATTTCTCATGGCTTAAACATTTTGAAAAATTTATTATAAAAAACATTGGATGATCCTTTCTTAGCAGATCTACAAGGGTGTACTTCATGTTATTATTCATAATTTTAGTTTTATACTAGCACACCAAATATGTGTGTGTGTCATTTTTCCATCCATTTTCCATACGGAAACTGGAATGTTTTCTCTTTGTATGATATGAAAATCTTAGATAACTTCTAGATTCTCTCCTCCCCTCTACCCACGTCTCTGGTTATCATGAATGCCATGATTGCCAGGTGTGGTGACTCACGCCTGTAATCCTAGAACTCTGGGAGGCCGAGGCTGGTGGATTGCCCGAGCTCCTGAGTTTAAGACCAGCCTGAGCAAGAGCGAGACCCCACCTCTTAAATAAAGAAATAGCCAGGCACTGTAATGGGCACCTGTAGTTCCAGCTGCTTGGGAGGCTGAGGCAAGAGAATCTTTTAAGCCCAAGAGTTTAAGGTTGCTGTGGCTGTTACACCATGGCACTCTACTGAGGACAACAAAGTGAGACTCTGTCTCTCTCTGTCTCTAAAAAAAAAAAATAAAGCCATGATTGCTGATAATCTGTATTTAAGTATATATTTTAAAAAAATGTATACACCATTACTTTTTGTGATTTGCAGTTTTTCTGAAATTAATCTCATGCTTATTTTCTATAATATTATATTTGAACTAGAGAAAGCAGGAAATACTCTAACGATGGGTACTCTGATTTGTTCAAAAATAAAAGTGAGTTTTAGTTACCAGATCCTCTAGAAAGTTTCCTCTTCATTGAGGATATATTATGAAAAGGAAGGATACTCATCTTCTTTTTCTCATGTGGTTAGAAGAGCTAGCAATGATTTATCATCTTGTTGGGGTTTTGGTGCTATGATTTCTGAAAATTTAGCTTCAGCAATTGTTTTGGTTTGAAATCTCAAAATAAAATGAATACCAATTAAAAGAACTTGTCAATGCAGAGAACACAGAGACAGCTTATGACTGCTACTGATAAGGATTAGACACAGTGCTTCATATCCTTTGGCTTCCCAGTAATAACCTCCCATTCAGTGTGCACACGATATAGAACCTACAAAAAAGTCTGTGAAAGCAGCTCTAAACTATTTTGTGGTAATTTGTGGAATACATATATTTAAATAGAAATTTATTTATAATTCTAAATGTGAGACAAATTTTAATTTTGCTATTTTCCCTAACACAATTTCACCACTTAAATATGCCAGAATTAATTGTTTAAGAATGCATGTTTGTATTCTTTGATTCTTGATGTTTTTTTCAACTATTAAAACCTTTTAGGATATTAGGAATCGAGTGAGCATATGTGACTGAAGCAATTAGGAAACTGCTTGCTTGCCAAACCGGAATTTACACATATATGTTACACATATACAACATATATAATAAATTGTAATTTAAGTGCCCAAATGCTTGGAGAATAATCTGGAGAAATCAGCCTTATGTAGCCCATGAGAATTCCATTTGACCAAAGGAATATAAAATTGGATTTGTTTGTTGTACTAGGCACTAATTCTTTCTTTGAAATATACACATAATGGCAAAATGTGCATTGGAAGTTTAGTCATTATCCTTGAACCCAGGCATATAGATATCCTAAAAAAAAAAGTTCAAAACCAAGAGACACAAAAGTTTTTCCCTAGTATCACAGCTACCTTTTCATATCCCTTCAGTCCTGTATTTCCAATCATTTATGGCTGTGTTTGTTACATCTCGGTAAAACACAGTTCATCATGAATATCCTGCCTTTTCACACGCTACTCCACTTTCAGGAGTTCCATTCCCGTTTTTAGGAGAGGGCTCCTATACAATATTTTAATTAAATACCCATGTCAAATATTGCCTCCTTCTAAATAGAGTGAGTATTTACTATTTCTGAGGTCCTCCCAACACTCTGCACACACTTTTTTCATTTCTACTATGTAACAGATACTATGTTAAATGCTAGAGATTTATAATCAAACATTGATAGGCACCCTACTCTTAAGATCTGATCACATGGCGTTAGACTGGCCTTCTGTCTCAGAAGCTTATAACATATCAACATTCCTTCTTCATTTCCCTTTCTCTAGTTCATAAAATAACATTTGGCACATAGAAGATGCTACAAAAGAGTTAGTTCAAACTGGCTCATCACCCACTCCTCAGAGGACCAAGAAACCTGGTTAGCAAAGCACTTGTGCTCCAAGGTACCCAAGCTGAATGGGTGAATGTGGCACTCCAACTCAGAAGAGAGGGAGCTGTGCCATCACTCTCTTGACTAAAGAACTCAGGACCCTGGTTCCTGAGATCTAGACCAGCTCTTTGGAATCGAAATGCCCAGACATTTCATCTCCTTAGAAAGAAGATTCATTTTTTGTGCTGTTCTTCAACCTCTAGAGACCAAGCCACAGCTCTGCCTCACCATTCCTGGGTCCCTGCTGCCACTGCATTACTACTCCAAGATCCAGAGTCATCACTATATAATCCCTCTCTCTTGGTCTCTAAGTTTACCAGTTGGCTTCAGGCCTAAATTGTAGCTATGTCCTACTCCCTGGGGCTCAAACTTATTCTCTGGACTTGTGCCAGTGATATGCCCTAACTCCCAGGATAAGAGTCATAGCTATATCCCTGCTCTCTGGGCCTGCACAACTGGAGGATGCTTCAGAGTCATAGTTCCTAGCATTTGGGGACATCTATAGCCACATGTGACTGTACCCATGTTAACAGTAATACTAATATAGCAACTGATAGTACACTGAGCCCAGGACTCAGGTCTATAGCTGCTCTGAGCAACTATACTCTGAAATGCTGCACTGCTGTGTCCGCTTGTGGGCCATATTAGCTCTGCCCAATTAAGCCTCCTCAATGTGCACAAAATGAAAATAGAAGGATCCCTAAAGCCTCATCACCAAGAACCTTAACAATCTAAATTGCCATCATTGCCACAAACCACTACATTCCAGGCCACTGATGTACCCACAGGCATCGCTGAAAGCAATCTCAGCTGAAGAAGAAGGCTATGCGGCCATGCTCTTCCAGAACCACAGAACCACTCATCCAAACTTGGTTTCCCCTACTGACACCCAGGGTCCTTTTATAGGGAGAGGTGAAAGTCTTTCCCTATAAAAATCACTCTATAAATTTGGAAGAGGTGACTGACTGTTCCGCCAGATGTGCAGACATTAATTCAGAAATATAAAAAGATTGAAAAAGTAAGGAAACAGGACAAAAAAATGGATGTAATAATTCTCTAGTAACTAACTCTAAGAAATGGACTTTTATGAATTTATGAATCACCTGAAAATAACAATTTTATTTCAGAATATTGCAGGGGTATACCCATTTTGAATGTATAATTTGTAATAAAACACATTTTAATACAAAAAGTTATAAGTGTGCCCTTCCCCAGAATGTGTGCATGGTACCATGTAAGCATGAATTTACCTAACCCCTTTTTCTCCCTCTCACTTAGTTGAATTCCATTGAGGTTTACTTCTGCATGTGCGCAAAAGTGTTGATCAACTAGTTCCAACTTAGTATTGAGGACAAATGGTGTGTTTTTTTCTTTTCTTGTGATGCTTCAAGAATGATTTCTAGTTCCATCTACCGTTGTTTAAAAGGATACTCGATCACCATTTCTTTTATGGCTGAGTAGTACACTGTGGTATACATATATCACATTTTAATAATCCACTCTTGTATTTACAGGTACTTGGATTGTTTCTGCACTTTTGCAATTGTTAATTGTGCTGCTATAAACATTCAAATGCAAGTGTCTTTTTTATAAAAGTTCTTTTTTTTCTTTGGATAAATATCTAATAGTGGGATTCCTGGATCAAATAGTAGATCTTGTTTTAGTTCTTTGGGGTATCTTCATACTGCGCTTTATAGAGGTTGCACTAGTTTGCAAACCCATCAACAGTGAATAACTGCTCCTTTCTCTCTGCCTCCACGCCAGCACTTCCTATGTTGATGTTAATCTTACTGGAGTTAGGTGGTATCTCATTATAATTTTGATTTGCATTTCCCTGAAGATTAGAGACATTGAGCATTTTTAAATGTGTTTGTTGGCCATGAGCCTATCTTCATTTGAAAAGTTTCTATTCATGCTTTGTGCCCACTTTTTAAAGAGGTTGTTTGATTTTTTTTCTTGTTAATTTGCTTGAATTCTTAAGATTCTGCTTATTACCCCTTAATCAAATGTATAGCATGCAAATATTTTTTTTTCCATTCTGTAGGTTGTCTATTTGCTCTATTCGTTGAGTCCATAGCTGTGAAGAAGCATTCTGATTTGATCAGACCCCCATTTGTTTATTTCTGTTGGGATGCTGGGATTGCTTTGGGGGTCTTCTTTAACAATTCTTTCCCAAGGCTGACATGTTCAACATGTTCCACAAAGCCAATAACACCTTAATACCAAAGCTAAGAAAAGATACAACTAAACAGAAAACTATAGGCCAATACCTCTTACAAATATAGATGCAAAAACTCTCAATAAAATTTTAGCAAACTGAATTCAACTGCACACCAAAAAAATAATTCATCATGAAAATATGTGCTTCATTTCATAAATGCAAAGATGGTTCAATATATGCAAATGTACAGATATAATTCACTACATGAATAGATGCAAAAGCAAAGATCATATGATCCTTTCAATAGACATAGAAAAGGCATTTGCCAAAATTCAGCAAATTCAGTTCTTTTGTGATATGAACACTTAAAAAAATAGGTATAGATAGGATATAACTCAAAATTATAAAGGCCATATGTGATAACCCATAGCCAACATAATATTGAATGGGGAAAAATTTAAAGCATTCCCATTTAGAACTGGAACCAGACAAAGTTGGTCACTTTCACCACTTCTATTCAACATAGTACAGGAAGTCCTATCTAGAGCAAGATAAGAAAATCAAGGGTACCTAAATTGGGAAAATAATAGCTCAAATTATGTCTCTTTGCTGATAATATGATTTTATATCTAAAAAACCTCAAAGATTCAACCAAGAGACTCCTGGAATTGATAAATTAATTTAGCAAAGTATAGTATTACTGCTTTCATACATGCTAAGAACACTCAAGCTGACAGTCAAATAAAAGAGTACCATTTACAGTAGCAACAAAGACAATAAAATACCTAGGAATATATATAACTAAGAAAGTTAAAGACTTCTCCCTATAGAGGAGAATTATGATATACTAAGGAAAGAAATTGCAGAGGATGTAAACAGATGGAAAAATAAATCATGTTCATGGATTGGCAAAATTAACATAAATGAAATATCTATACTACTAAAGGTATTTTAAAGATTTAATACAGATTTAAAATTTAATAAAGATTTAAAATACCAATGCCATTATTCTCAGATCTAAAAAAAAAAAAAAAGTAGTTCTATTCTTCCTATGGAATGAGAAAAGCCCCTAAATAGCTGACACAAGCTATGTAGTAAGTAGAAATCAAGAGGCTTCATTTTACCAGACTTCAAACTATAAGGCTGTAATAACAAAAATAGCATGATACTGGCACAAAAACAAACACAAATATCTGTGGATCAGAAAAGAGACAAAACCATCCTTATAATCCCATTGACTCTCTGACAAAAATGAGAATAATAATTTTAATGAGACTTAGTGAGACACAAGAGAATAAAGATAGAAAGTTCAATTAAATCAGAAAAACAATTTATGATCTGAATGAAAAATTTAATAAGGAGATATTATGAGAAAAACCAGAAAGAAACCTTAGTCAAGTCTATCATGCATAGGGAAAATATCTGTGAACTTTAGGATAGGTCTTTTGAAATAGCTCAGTTGGAGGGGGATTGAAAGGAGTGGAGAAAGCCTACAGGATTTTGGGGATACCATTAAGAGAGTACATTTTTATATCCTGGGGGAGAGAGGAGAAAAGATGGAGAAAGTCACACAAAAGTTCTTTACTGAAATAATAATAATTATTATTTTTATTTATTTATTTTTACATATTCATATGTTTATTAGTATTCCACTTTTTGCTTTCACAGAATTAACAAGGCTTAAAATTTAATAAAAATAACAATGTTTAAGATAAGGACTAGAATCAAAAACCTCGTAAAGAATGAACGAAGATAAATACATTCAGAAAGGAAATCAGAGCATTACTGCATCAAAATATTAAGCAATATTAATAATAATAATGCAAAGAAAGTAACATTCACATTGTCAAATAAGAATATGTCTAATATAGAATGCTTTGACTCTGAGGCTCAGTATGGAGTCATCATATTTTTTTCCAAAGTCTCAAAAAATAGACAACTAATATTTATAAATAAAAGTAAAAGACAATTTCAAAAAACAGATTATGCCAAATCTCATAGACAATAGAAAAAGAAGAAATATTTCAAATCATTCTACTTGAGAGAGAAGGAGGGAGGGGGTGAGGGAAAGAAAAGAAAATAGTGACTAATTCTCACATAAATTGGATTCAATTTTGATCTAAGTACATTACTTAAACATTAATTTTTAATTCAACTTGTTAATATATTGTTTAGGATATTGCATCCTCATTTATAACTGAAATAATTATTTATAAAGGTCCCAAACCTTAGGAGAGATATGAATGTTCAGGTCCACAGATTCCCAAATTGGTTCAACTTATACATATTATAATCAAAATGTCTAAAATAAAAAACAAAGAGAAAAATTGTTAAGTTTCAAGGTAGAGGTATCAAGTGACATGAAAGAGGATCCCTATTAGACTATCTATATATTTCTCAGCAGAAAACTTGCAAGCCAGAAAGAAAAACACTGTCAAAAATGAATACATTACCCAGAAATTCTGCCCTTCATAAATGAAGTGATAAAGTCTCTTGCAGACAAGCAAAAGCTTGGAGAATTAATCACTCTTACACGTACCTTATGAGAAATTCTTAAAAGAAGTTCTTCAAACAAAGATGGAAGGATGATGATTAGTATCATGAAACTACATGAAAGTATAAAACAGAATGGTAGAAATACGTACACTGCCAAACTTAGAATACTCCATTATTACTATGATGATTAAAAGTCAAAATGGTCAAAATATAGTTATAAGATGTTTTAAGATACATGAAATATACCAAAATATGTAAATTGTTACCCCAAATAAATAAATTGTTATAGGGAGGGTAAAAGTCTAGAGTATTTGTAAGTATTCAAAATTTAGTTTTTACATACAATACAGCTTACAATAGTGGAAGCCTCATGGTAACCACAAAACAAAAAGCTATGGCAAAATAAGAAAGAGAAAGGAATCAAAGCTAAACACTAAAGATAAACACCAAACCACAAAGATAGACAAGAGAGGAAGAAAGGAACTAAAAAGCCACAAAACAACAAAAAAACACTTTTGAAATGGCAGGAGCAAATTTGTACCAAGCAACAATAAAGTTAAATGAAAATGGATTACACTCTCTGATCTTTTTCTCCAGAAAAAAAAAAATTCAATAGTATGCTGCCAGAAAAGATTCATATTAGCTTTAAGGATACACATGGGATGAAATTTAATGGCAGGGAAAAACTCCCAAAACATGTTTGATGTAAATAGTAATAAAAAGAGCAATTGGAAGGAGAAGGGACAACAATTGGTGGCATAAGTGAGATGCACATTGTGAGGGTGTTCAGCATGCTCCTTGGATGAAAGGCTCAACTATAAGTTGAACTTTACCTTAGACTTGAAAAGAGTGTAACTTAAATATCTGTACACTCATGTTAATTTGACATAAAAAAGAAATAAAGCCCCTGTCAAAAACTGCTAAAACACACACACATGTGTGTGCACGGAAGATAATTATTTAAAAATAAAGGGTCAATTTATCAAGAAGATGTGCCAATTGTAAATGTAGATGTATCCAAAACTGAAACACCTAAATATAAATGCAAATATTAATAGACATGAAGGGAGAGATCAATAGCAATACAATAATAGTAGCAGACATCAAAACCTTATATTCAGTAATTAATAAATAAACCAGACAGAGAATAACCAGAAAGACTTGATTTGAACTGCAATTTAGACCTAACCGACATATATAGAACATTTCATTTAACAGGAACAGAATATTCATCATTCTCTAGTGCATATGGAACATTCTCTATGATAAACCATATGTTAGGCCACAAAATCAGTCCTAACAAATTCAGTAAGATTGATATCATATTCAGTATAATTTCTGACAATAATATAAACCTGGAAATTAATAACTCTTACAAATTTTACAAATATGTAGAAATTACTCGATATGCTTTTGAATACCCAGTGCACCAAGAGAAAATATCCATATGGAAGCTAAAGAATATCTTGATTAAAATAACAGTGGAAACACAATACACCAAAAACTATGGGATGCAGAAAAAGTATTTCTAACAGGGAGGTTTATAACAATATATTTTTAAATTATAAAAAGAAGAAATATCATATCAAATAAATATCCTAACCTTATGCCTCAAGGAGATAGAAAATACACAAACTAAACCCAAAATCAGCAGTCACAAGAAAATAACAATCAAAATAAAAATAAATCAAATAATCAAATAGAGGACCAAAAAAAAAAAAGAAAAAATAAATGAAATCTATAGTTTGTTCTTTGGAATAACAAACAAAATGGATGAGCTCCTAGCTAGGCTAAGGGGAAAGAGAAGAAGAAAAATAATTGAGAGAAAGTAAGAAGACATAAATAAATAAAATCAGAAAAGAAAGTAGAAACATTAGAAGGGATGTTTTGGAAATTGAAATGATCATATAGAAATATTGTGAAAAGTTTACAAATTGGGTAATCTAAAATATATGGATAAATTTCTAGAAAAAGACAATCTACCAAGATTAAATCAAGACAAAATAGAAGGCTTCAACAGACCAATCGCTCCAAACGAAGAGATGGATGTAGTAATTAAAAATCTAATAATGGAAAGCTCAGGACCAGATGACTTTAAAGATGAATTCTGCCAATATTTCAAGAATTATTAACAATAAACTCTTCCCAAACGATAGACTCAAGGAAATATTTTCAAATACAATTTATAAAGCTATCATCACATTGATATCAAAGATAGAGAAAGGAACTAGGAGAAAACAAAATTATAGACCAATTATCTCTGATGCATTCATGCAAAAATTCTCAACAAAATATTAACAAACTGAATTTAAGGGCACATCAAAATTGTTGAACATCATGACCAAGTGGGACTTATTCCTGGCATGGAAGGGTGGTTAAATATACCTAAATAAATTAATGTGATATGTTGCATTAATAGAATGGAAAACAGTAACCACATGAGTATCTCCATTGATGAACAAAAAGTATTTGACCAAGTTCAGTATTGTTTCTTGACAAAAAGTCTTTAACAGTTTAAGTATAGAAGGGAATTCCCTCACCATAATAAAATCCATTTATAAAATAACTCACAACTAACATCATAATCAATGGGTAACAATGGAAGCTTTTCCAATTAGCTTTTCACTAAGCTTTGGATACAAGGCAGGGCTTCCAACCCACACCACTTCCATTTAACATAGTATTGAAAGAACTAGCAAAAGCAGTCAGACCAGGAAAAAAAAATAAAAGATATTCAAATTGAAAAGAAAGAAAAACCAAAAAGTAATCTTGTAGAAACCTTGCAGGCCAGAAAGAAAAACACTGTCAACAATGAATACATTACCCAGAAATGCTGCCCTTCATAAATGATAAAGTCTTTTTCCAACAGGCAAAAGCTTGGGGAATTAATCAACCCTACATGTACCTTACACAAAATTCTTTAAAAAATTTCTTCAAACAAAGATGAAAGGATGATAATTAGTATCATAAACTACATGAAAGTATAAAACACAATGGTAGAAATAAGTACAGTGCCAAATTCAGAATGCTCCATTATTATTATGAAGATTAAACATCAAAGTAGTCTACATCCCTCAGGTGTTGGTTTATTGTGTTTTCACTTTTATTCCCTTTCAGATAATGTGATCCTATGTTTAGAAAACCTCAAAGATTTCTCAAAAAAGATATGAGAATCCATAAATGAATTCCAAATAAATAGCACTTCTATACACAAATAACAATCTAGCTGAAAAATAAATCAAGAAAAAAATCCATTTACTATAGCATCAAGAATAATAAACTATTTAGAAATAAATGCAATCAAGGAGGTGAGAAATTTTTACATTGAAAACTATAATATATTGATTTTAAAAAATGAGGATGACACAAATAATAGAAAGATATTCTATGTTCATAGATTGGAAGAATGAATATTGTTAAAAGGTACACATTACCAAAGCAATGTACAGATTTCATGAAATCCTCATTAAAATTTCAAAATGGAGTGGAGTCTGTGGCTCAGTGAGTAGGGCGCCAGCCCCATATACCAAGGCTGGTGGGTTCAAACATGGCCATATTGCAACAAAAAAAATAGCCAGATGTTGTGGTGGGTGCCTGTAGTCCCAGCCACTCGGGAGGCAGAGGCAAGAGAATTGCCTAAGCCCAGGAGGTGGAAGTTGCTGTGAGCTGTGACACCCCGACACTCTACCCAGGGAAATAAAGTGAGACACTGTCTCTAAAAAAAATAAATAAATAAAATAAATTTCAAAATGTTCTTTGCAGAAGTAAAAAAAAATACTAAATTGTGATTGGACTCTCTCTCTCTCTCTCTCACACACACACACACACACACACACACACACACATAAACATTTAAAGCAATACTTAGAAAGATAAACAAATTTGAAGACATCATAAATCTTGACTTAAAATGTATGACAAAGCTATAGTAATCAAAACCCTCTGGTAGTCATAAAAATAGAAACACAGCCAAATGGAACAGAATATAGAATTCAGAAGTAACTCCAAACATAGTCAGCCAACTAATTTTTTACAAAATCTCCAAGGGGATCCAATGGATAGAGAATAGTATGTTCAACAGATGATGCTTTAAAAAAAAACCTGGATTTCTACATTCTAAAGAATGGAATTGGTTCCCTAGCATACACAATATGCAAAAATCAATTAAGAAATGAATTAGAAACCTAAATATAAGACCTGAAACTTTGAAACTACTAGGAGAGAACATACAGGAAAATCTCCTTGATATTGTCTGTGGCAATGATTTTTTTCACTATCACATCAAAAACTTTTACTATGAAATCAAAAATAAATAAGTGGACAACAGTGAATTAAAAAGCTTGCATAGCAAATATAAAAATCAACACAATGAAAAGCTAACCTACAAACTGAGGAAAAGATTTTTATACCACATATCTGGAAAGATGTTAATATTTAAATTCTATAAGGAAATCTTACAACTCACTTGCAGAACAAAGAATTGAAATGGGAAAAACACATGAACAGACATTTCTCTGCAAAAGAAATGAAAATGGCCAACAGGTGTATGAAAGGTGCTGGGAAATATGGGGACTGAAGAATCCATTCTTGTCAAAGGAATGCACTCCCAGAAGAAGAGGAAAACTAAAAAGTAAGCTGAATGAGTGGGAACAAAGAAAATTCAGTTAGTTTTCATTTAAGCTAGCCATTGCTAGCAAGCTTCTTGCCTTTTCTGAAATTCTAACCTGTTGGGTATACAGCTTACAAACACCCTGCTGGGTCTCTGAGCACGTTGAGGAGAATAATGGTCACAGAAGAGGCCATGACAAGTCCTAAGAAACGATACATCTTCTAGGGCATTTCCTGCCCATTAAACAGGCAAAGCAGAAACCCATTGTGGAGATTGGCATTTCTGGGGCAGAGACCAAAGGAGTAGCTGGAGCTCTGAGATATGGGTAGAAGAGTATATATCCCTTATAGCAGAGGAAAATCCTCTGTGGTGGTGATGGAAGGAAAATGCCTCCCTCCCATGCATCTCTCAGAGGAGATTAATGATGGTGGTGTTTTACTCCATAGGGAACCAGCAGAGCTTAACACCTCCCTAGAAATCTGTGTGTGACCTCAAGCAAGGAGGCTCTCCTAATACAAGACTCAGATTTCAGATTACTGAAGGTCACCCTTAAGGTTAATAATAATAACAATAGAAGCTGATATGATCAATCCAGAAACTGCTGATGTCTTTGTTCCCTGCCTCATCTTACCCTCTGGGCCAATAGACTTCAATAAAATCAGAGTGGAGCAAACACTCTGGGCCATCGCTGGATTCCAAAGACAGGAAATGGACCCCTGACTCCCACTTTTAATTGTACTCTAGGGCTCTTGCCGCTTCTAACTCTGTATTTCTTCAGTCAATTGCCACCAGTTTCCACAGGCCTCAGTGTACATTGCTCTTGGGGCAGGACCCTGACAAAAGGTGCTCAACATTACTAATTATCAAATTAAATGATGCAAATTAAAATCACTGAGAAAAGTATCTCATCACATATGTTAAGCTAGCTATTAATAATATAAAAAATGACAAGATATAATAAATCTTGGTGAGGTGTGGAGAAAGGGGAATCCTAATACACTTGTGGTAGGAATGTAGATTGGTGCAGCCATTATGGAAAACAATTTGGAGGTGCATAAAGCATTAAAAGCGTAGTATTTTTATAGTTTCATGTCTTAAATTTAAATCTTTAATCCAGTGTGAGTCTATCTTTGTTAGTGGTGAAAGGTGTGGGTTCAACTTCAGTCTTCTACAGGTCACCAGCCAGTTTCCCAGCACCATACGGAGTCTTTTCTCCACTGAATGTTTTTAATTGGCTTATTGAAGATCAAATAGTGGTAAGTAGTTGGGTTCATCTGGAACACATTCTCCTTAGCAAAGTATCTCAAGAATGGAAGAAAAAGTATCCAATATATACAGCCCTAATATGAAGCAAAGTTATACCTTTCATGTGAAGGCTACAACCCAATTATTGCACAAGAAGATGGGCAAAGGGGAGAGGGAGGAGAGGAGAGGGAGAGGGTGGGGAGAGAGAGGGTAAAGGGTGAGATCACACTTTAGGTGCATCTTTGAAGGGTCAGGAGAAAACTACTAAATGCAGAACACAAATGTTTTCACACAGTAAATGAGAAAATCTCACAAATGTTATGTCGAACTGATGGATGAAAATATTATAGATTGTATATGAAGCCCGCACACTGTACTCCATGATTGAACTAATGTACACAGCTATGATTCAATAAAAAAAACATATATATATATATGAAAGGTCATGTAGTCAAAATATTCACTAGTAATGGATTCCCTTCATATGTAACTCCAAGGAGATTAAGCAATAGAAAATGAAGATATCTATAGAGGTCAGCCATGAAAAAGAAAAAATGCAGAGAAATAAAAACACATGTTCTTTCCAAATAAGTTCTTCAAATATTGTGGTTGGCAATAATGCACAGCAGAGTGACATGATATCCCTGCTTTTATTATAGAAGATTAACACCTTAAAAAAACTTTAATTATTTGGGTTTTGGATGATGCCTGAACAGTTTGGTGGTGCTGGGCAAAAAATCAGAATGAAAATCATCAGATGCATGTACAGGACACAGATTTAATGGAAAAACAAATCCTGAAGGTGTTCAAAGTCACAGCTGTGAGTTTTTGTATGCTCTTTCAGAACTTAGAAAAGTGACAACTAAGCATGGTCAGGAGAAGAGGACAAAAATTCTTTATTCCTACATTCTTGAATTTTGGGAAACTCATGTAACTCCTGAAAATGTTAAGTTTGCTCTTGACTATTCATAGACACTAAATTAAAAAAAAATCATGATACACTATTCAAAACCCAAAATTTCATTACATCAAATTTGTTTGTATATGGAAAAACTACTTTTTAAGAAAAATCTGGGTAAAACCAGTTATGCAAACTTTATCAGAATATTTTATTAAAATTCCTTCAGTGAAGGTCATTTCAGGGGCTTGAAACGACTGATAAAATTCAAAAGCTCAATGTGTAAAACGAACACCTAGCCATTAGGAAAAGGAATGTTGAAGAGGGAGTCCTAAGGATCTGACCAATCTACTCCCCTTCTGTATTCCTGGAAGTTCTAATTCCACCATTTGCTTCAGTTGAGTCCCTTTAAAAGTTACTTGTCAAACTAAACTAAATGACTTCAAGAGTTCCCAACAGTTACCTTACTTTTCATATATTTTAAACCAAAAGCTCTTCCAGTAAAACATATGTCATACAAGTGCCTTGGTTGAGTGTATGTGCAAAAATTAGTTATTGGCTTCATAAACAATCAGAATACAATATTTTCCTTCTACCAATTTGGGGAATTAAAATTTGCCTGAATTTGTTTCTCTCATTCCAGAATTTACCGTAGTAGTTAAACAACATAAAATGGGACAAGCTGTGGTTCTTATTTGCAAGTGGCCACAAAGTCCCAAGTGGGTCAGCCTAGGGATAAAGGACTACACAGCCTCAGTGTTGCCTTCTCTCTTTTCAGCCAAACAGCTGGTTGTCTATATCTGATAATTTAATTATGGCTTTCGTCTTAAAGTCCTTGATAAACCTAGATAGATAAACCCAAAAAGGACATCTTGCTGTTTTGTTTCTTAAATTTTATGGAACATTTTTGTACTTGTGATAAGTGTCTTATTGGCTCCTTTTCTCTTCAGTGCCTAGCAGAGTAAACTGTAATGTAGTTGGTTACCTTGGTCCCAGAAAGCCTTTAAAACATTTAGTGAAGAGGAGCCAAGATGGTGGCCGAGTAACAGCTTCCTTGCAACTGGGCTCGGTGAGACTGGGGAGAGAAGACTTCAGGCATCTCTGGCTGGCGAGATCTGCCCAGAAACATCCCTTTGGGGACACAGGGAGACAGCATGAGACTT
>CAUYON010095369.1:0-32941 GCA_963573935.1 Arctocebus calabarensis
TGTTTTCATATAGTAAACGAGAAAATATCATGAACGGTATGTCAATCAGGTTGATAAAATATCTCAGATTGCATGTGAAGCCCCCACACTGTACCCCATGGTTGAACTAATGTACACAACTATGATTCAATAAAAAAAAAAAAGAAAAAAAAAAAGAATGTAGCATTAACTAGTCCTACAGAGTAAAGGCAAATGTAACAATTAAGACACAAGATTTTCAGTTTCTTTTCCAGTACATAAGGACTTTAGAGAAGTTGCAAGTAAAAAGCTGAACAAATTAAAAAATCAACAAGTCTTATTTTGTCAGAGGAGTGAGGTCACAGGGTAAACTGCTGCCCCCCAAACTGAAGACACAACCAGATGAACACAGAAAATCACAACACATGGGACCTCAAACCAATGAGCAGAAACCTCCGTGGGAACCAGTGCTGGGTAGGAAAACTGGAAGTGTAATTGATGAATTGTTGCAGGCTCAGTGTGGACAAGCATGTGAGTTAAAAACTCCAGGGGTACGCAGTCATAGGGGATCCCTCACACTTTTTGAGTCTTATCTCCATAATATCTACGAGGTCCTCATAGTGTTATCAGAAAAAAAATCTCCTCAAGCTTCCGGCAGGGAGAGGGAAATGAAAAGGAACCATTTTGATATTTGAAATGGCAGCACGTTCTGTTCTTTATAAGGCCTGTCCTCTGGATGAACTATTTTATCAAAGCCCAACCTGTTTGAGTTTTAGAAGAGTCTAACAGACCTGGGGGAAGAAAGGAAAATATCCAAAATATCTAACCCCACCCCCCTCTAACCATCTTGTCCCAGTTAAGGTGGGGGGGGGATGAAAAATTGAGAAGCACTGGTGATGGTCACAGACCAGGGGCTCAGGTTCACCAAAAGACTGAGACTTATTCATAGAACTAGAGAATAATTCCCTTCCTCCCACAGCACTAAAGGCCTATTTACATGATAACAAAAAATAACAGGTGGCAAAAAATATAGTTTGAAGAGACAGAGAAAACATCATAACCAGGCTCAGATATGGCAGGGATATTGGAATTATCAAATTGAGAATTAAAAAAAAACTGTGATTAATATGAAAAGGGCTTTAATGGAAAATTATACAACATGCATGAGCAGATAGATAATACAAATAGAGAGATGGAAATTCTAAGGAGTCAAAGAGAAATACTAGAGATCCAAACCACTAATAGAAATGAAGAATACCTTTGATGGGGTCATTAGTAGACTTGACATGACTGAAGAAAGAATCTCCGAGTTGAGGATATGACAGTAAAAACTTCCAAAACTGAAAACCTGACTTAGTTCACTTGGACTTCTATAATAAAATACCATAAATTTAGTAGCTTATGAACAACAGAAATTTTTATCACAGTTCTGTAGCCTGAGAAGTCCAAGATCAAGGTACCAGTGGTTTTGGTGTCTGGTGAGAGACTGTTTCCTAGTTCATTAATGGTGCCTTCTAGCTGTGTTCTCACATCAGGAAGGGGCAAACAGAATACTAATCCCATTCATGAGGGCAAGGCCTAATCACCACCCAAAGGCCCTACCTCCTAATAGCATCATATGGCTGATTAGGTTTCAATGTATGACTTTGGTGGGGGGTGGGGCACAAACATTCAGACCATGGGAAAAGCAAAGCAAAGAAATTAACCTCTGGTGCATCTTAGAAGGGTACAGGTGAAACTTACTAAATGTAGAATATAAATGTCTGAACACAATAACTAAGAAAATGCCATAAAGGCTATGTTAACCAGTTTGAAGAAAATATTTCAAATTGTATATAAAACCAGCACTTTGTACCCCATGATTGCATTATTGTGCATTGAACACAATAACTAAGAAAATGCCATAAAGGCTATGTTAACCAGTTTGAAGAAAATAATTCAAATTGTATATAAAACCAGCACTTTGTACGCCCATGAATGTACACAGCTATGAAAAAAAAGAAAAAAATCACTTAACAGAATATCCAAGGACTGTGGAACAGCTAAGAGGCATAAACATCTATAATGAAAATATCCAGAAGTAGAAGAAAGAGAGAAAGGAACAGAAGCCATAATGACTGAGAATTTCCCAAAATTAACTTCAGATACTAAACCACAGATCCAGGAAGCTCAAAGATCACTAGGCAGGATAAATGTCAAAACAACTATACCTTGGCATATCATATTCAAACTTCAGAAAATCAAAACAAAGAAAAAATCTTGAAAGAAGGAAGAGAGGAAAAATACCTTACCTATAGAGGAATAAATATAAACATTACATGTGACTCTTGAGAGGGGAATAAAAATTTTTAAAGAGTTAAGAGGAAAAAATCCAACAGCTTAAAATTCTGTACCCTGTAAAACTATTCTTAAAATGTAAAGAAGAAATAAAAGTTTTTTTCAGGCAAATAAAAATTGAGGAAATTTGTTGCTAGTAGACCTGCCTTGTAAGAAATGTTAAAAGAAGTTCTTCAGAGAGAAAGAAAATGATACAGGTAAGAAATTTGGATCTATGTAAAGAAAGGAAGAACATCAGAGAATGAATAATTGAAGGTAAAATAAAAATTTTTTATTTTTCTTATTTTTAATTGATTTAGATCATGTGACTTTTCAAAATAATAGCTTCAACGTATTTAATTATGTATGTATAAATATGTGTATTCAAATTGACAATCCCTAATCCCAAAATCTGAAATCTGAAAGGCTCCAAAATCTGAAACTTTTTGAGCACCAACAAGAGACACTCAGAGGTCATGCTCAAAGGAGGTGCTCATTTCAAATTTCAAATTTTTAGATTAGGGATGCTCATTTGGTAAACATACTGAATGTAAATAGTAAAAAATCTGAAAAAAATCCCAAATCCAAAACACTTCTAGTCCCAAGTATTATAGATAAGGGTACTCATCTGGTATCGAGGCATACCCCATTATATTGCACTTTGCCTCGTTGTGCCACACAGATATTGTGTTTTAGACAAATTGAAGGTTTGAGCCATGAGTGGAAGCAGCTTGAGGTTGTTACCAGATATAAATACCCAATTGTGAACTTTCCAGCCTTCAGAATTCTGAGCCAAATAAACCTTTTTTTCTTTATAAATCATCCATCCTCAGGTGTTCCTTTATAAAAACCCAAGACCGACTAAGACAAAAGGAAAGCCATATTCTGAGGCTTTTAAACATAACCTACTTCTAAAAGAAAGCTTCTTTTAGGGCGGCTATGGGTTTAATTCAAATGCCTTGAACATGAGAGTTTTCCTAAAACTATTAGGTACTATTGTACCTACAAGCCTGCTGTGATCAGATTGTCTATTCAGAGAAGAGAGTGTCAATATAATATGGAGGATTCTGGTTAGAAATATCCTTTGGTAGCGTTGAGATGTTCTCAGTGGTCCACATTTGTTTTCTGTGGCTGGCCATGCAATGATCCTGATGTGGCTGTTTTAAATCTTACATTTTAGTTTCAAAACTTATAAAAGACATTTGGTGTGATACATTCATTTCATGTTTGTTTTTATTACTGATTTTAATTCTTGCTGTAATCACACAGATGTATCTTTGAAGAGAAAGCCATTATGCAGAGACTTGGATTCCCTGTACTCCAAATAATATCTATCTCTGACACCTCTTCCAGTGACTGGGGTATTTTTTATTAGGCAGTCAGTGTTCCTAACAACCACAACAGCAAAAGGAGAAGCTACAAGTAAAGATACTTGTATATGTAAAACTGTACAGAAAAGGGGACATTAACCATCTGCCAAACAGAGGAAGAAATATTTGGTTTGCTTGCTGGGTCAGTACCAAGGACAGCACATTGAGCTGGAGTTCGGCTGAATGGTACACAGGCTCCTCCCTAAATTAAGTGACTCCTCTATAGATGGACAGTTATTTATTTCGGCTTTTGTTTGCATGTTTTCCCTCTGGCAGTCCACATAGTGATATTTCATTTTCTTCTTTTTGTTTCTTCTTATACTACAGGCTAGTAATTATGCTCATGTCTACATGTCATGTGGAGCTACATGGAAGAGAAAAGGGCAGAGATCTAGGAAAATGATTAGAGGCATGTTCTCCAGTTTATATGTGGAAATATTTTCCCTCTGAGAAAATGAGGTGGAGACACTGCTTCTGTTCTGGGGGAAAGGGCATGCTGATGAGCAGCAATAGAGGCCTGCACCCAAGTGGGAGCAGATAATAATCTCCTTGGTTTGGATCTGTCATCAAGCAAAAGAAAATGTGATTGCCGATGATGCTACTGAGGGACCTTACCTACAAAATGTATTTCCCACTATCTGAAATGAGGGTTTTTGTCATTTTAATGAGGACACCAAGTCTTTCCTTTCGCACATTTAATATTAATTGGGTCCATTTCTGAAGTTGGCATTCTTTGTACATTGCCAGAACATTGGGAAGTTCAATATTACCTTTTAATAATATGTTTGAGTAGGTGAATCCATCAGTCCTGGTACTAAAGAGCAGACCAAAGTGAATGTATTCATATCCTGCCATCATTAGTTTTCATCTTCTCCTTTTTGACTATTTTCTATGTGGGAAAAATATTTCTCTTTATGGGGATTGCTCCTCACATCTAAAAGCTGCCAGTTCATCATGACAATGTGAAAGTATGAAGGCAGCTGTGAACTCCTCCCTTTAGAGGAGTCACTAAGAGCAAAATCCCAGACATGTTTTTGTACAAGAAAAGATCAAAAAGGATTTTGTGCCATTAAAAAAACATTAATGCCTAGGTCTCTTCAATAGTACAAAGAAAACAACAACAAAAATTAATAGAAGTAAATTCAGGAACTCAGCTACCAATTTAAAGGTTCATTATAGGAGATACTACAAAATGCTACGAAATTGTAGAAAGAAGAATGTACAACATTCCTCTCAAGGTTCATGAAAAGTTTAAGCTGGAGTGATTCACAAAGGGAAAAAGCCAAAAAGAACTAAGAGTGGGGAGAAAGAGAGAGAGATGATATGAATACAACCCATTAGGGTGGCTGCAGGCCTATTCAGGCAAAATCTCAAATGGGTTCCCCGCCCTTACAATGCCTTGCTTTCCTTGCCTCTCCAGGTCATTATCTCAACCCTGGTTGGGTTTCTGATAGCACAGATGCACCTGGGATCTCATTTGTTTGCCCAGTGAGATCTCTAAATTCCCCTTTTAAACACAGAATCTTTACCTGACAGTTTTCTCACTGGCTTCTATCAACCTGAGACTGCTCTTTCTTTGCTGGCTTTTAATCTCACAGAGTGGCCAACTTCACACAGTCCATTAATTGCTTTCTAGCTAAATAGATTCCACTGCAAACTCCTCAGCACTCCATATTTCTTCAGCCTGAAAACCTCTGGCCAGGCTTATTGTGCCAATTTCCTACTCACAATCACTTGATTTAACTTTCTCTGCTCCTTATCCTGGACCACAGAGAAGTCTTATGGGAAGTTGCAGAGCTAGGCAGCTGCTTTCAGGGCAGACTCATGTTGGCCCTTGCTGATGGGTCTCTCACCTCTCACTAATTTTTTCCTTCCATATTGCTTGTGATATTTATTCCAGATATTTTCCTCTCTTCTTATGGCCTCATTTCCAAATCTTTTATGAAATCAATGGGTGAGCAATTTTACTATGTGGAGAAATCTTGGCTTACCCATATACCTTCAGCTTCCCCTCCCTTACCTCAGAGAAAGAGGATTCTCTCCTTTCTAAAGTCCACCTGAATTTGGACTTTCCATTTGTCTTTTCTAGGATTCTACTTCATACTTACTACTCTTTCATTCTCTCATATCTTCAGTCTCATACTCTTCATGACCTCTTTCCTTTCTGTTCAACCTCCAAAAACAACTTAACTTTAACTTTGTTAACAATTCTACTGCCATTTATAACACCCGTGTTTCCTTATGCTTAGTACTAAAACTTAGTGACCTGTAGTTTTTATCTATTTTCTCTCTTATTGATGTCATATGTATATCTGACCTTTACCTCTATCACGCTACTAAAAGAGTTATTGCCCAATACTGTTTCTTTCAATTCTTCTCTTCTTTGTGACATATGGTGATGTTGATTACTCCCTACTTCTATAAAAGCTTTTCTTGGTTTCAACAATCTAATTCTTTTCTAGTGTTTTTCCATTCTCTCAGAAATGCTTTTTCTTACTCCTCTGTGAATTCCTCTTTTTTCTTTCTCCCTCATTGTGAGTAGCCCCCCCCAAGTTCTATATTCAGTCCTTTGCCCTGCTTTCATTCACTTGTATATTATACACATTTATTAATATTCCCAGGGCTTCAGACAATGCCTTTATACTAACATTTTCTATTCCTATTACTTTCTTCCACTATGACTTGAATACAAATCCTTTCTATCTCCTAATTATCTACTCTCTGAAGCTGATCTTACCATGTTCTGTAAATCGGTCCCATTCATCAGTCCATTTTTGTCAGTTCTATTGTTATGGGTTGATTGTATTCCCCTCAAAAAGATATGTTGATGCTCTCAGAATATAACCTTATTTAGAAACAGGGTCTCTACAGACCCTATTACAATGAGGTCATTGAGGTGGGTCATAACCCAACATGATTGGTGTTTTTATAGGAAGAGGAAATTTGAACACAAAGATAGATGTATACAGAGGGAGAATGTTAGGTGAACATGAGGGTAGCGATTGAGGTGATGCATCTGCAAACTGATGAACCCCAATGATTTCTGGCAAAAACCCAAAAACTAAGAGCGAGGAAAGGAATCAATTCTTCAAAGCTCTTAGAAGAAACCAATCCTCCTGACACCTTGATCTCAGACTTCTAGCTTCCAGAACTGTATGTATCAGGCAGTATATGTATCAGATAATGCTTTTCTGTTGTTTAACCCACCTAATCTGTGGTACTTTGTTACAGCAGTCCTAGTGAACTGATACATCCACCAAAACTCTGATCTGCCAGACAAGAAGACCTAGACTCATTCTGGGCTCTCACCTTTTATTCATCATCTATATCCAATCTGGTGTTGAAGACTTTAGTTTATTCCTCTAAAATGACTTCTAATATCTTTAATCTCTTATACTCCATTGCCGCCTTTTCTTTTTTTGAGACAGAGTCTCACTATGTGGCCCTGGTAGAGTGCTGTGGCGTTACAGCTCACAGCAACCTCAAACTCTTGAGCTTAAGCAATTCTCTTGCCTCAGCCTCCCACCATTGCCAACTTTTCTTCTACCATTTTTATCTTAATTACTGTTGTCTTCACTCTAGTCCCATCCTTCATCATTTCACATATCAATTACTATAAAAGTCTCTGGCTAGTCTCTCTGAATCCAAAATTATCTCCTAAAATATATAATTTATATTGCTTTCATCATATTAGTGCCATGGTCAAGATGTGCTTATAGTGCCATATTGCCTACAATGCTAAATCTAAGCTTGGCATTAACAGTCCCTCATAATTTGGATCCATCTTGCCCATTCAATCTTCTATCTCCCTATACAGGTCATGCTTATTTCCTTCTTTGAGTCCTGTTCCTGCTGTTCTCCCCTCCCCACTCAAAATACTTTACCTTTTTTCCTTTCATCCAAACCTATTTGTCTTTCAAGGCCATGATCAATTTTCACTGACTGTGACTACTTTAGCCCATACTGTTATCTCTTGTCCTTGCTGAATTCATCAGTACCTTCCATGTTAGCACCAAGTGGTATTCTTAATGTTTTACATGGATTTACACATATTTATTTCCATCAATTTATAGAACATAGCACTTATTAGTTGATCAAACTCTAAAAGTTGGAATAATGGGAGGTGGAGGGCAGGAGAGGAAGAAGGAAATTGGATACCAAAGAAAAAGAAATCTGGGGCCAGAAAAATGAAGGAGAATTAGTTTAAGTCAACATTTCTCAAAAAGTTACCTATCTGTGCATATGTTCAGGTGTAACCTGGACCAGTATCTTAATCCTTTAGGATGCTTGATAAAACACAGATTCTTAAACCCCATTATAGACATATTGGATCAGACTCAGCAGCCCAGAACTATGAAGTTTTAAAGGTAATTCAAATCATTCTTAGTTATACCAAGTCTGAGAACCACTAGTCAGTGAAGAGGACCGGAGATAGATGTTGAAAGGGAACAGCTGTTCTTATGTTTACTCAGCACATATGCTTTTCATCATGGCTAACAATAGAATGAAATAAATTTCACATGATCATGATTTGCTTTGAGGCGATTCTCCCTCTTCAATACTTTGCTTTGAGTACAGTAGTCCTTTCTTCCATGGCAAGGTATTTCAAGTATCTCATCGCAAATATGGGCTGATATAGAGTTTCACAAAGAAAATAAATTTTGTGGCACTCCAAGGAAAGGTAACTGAGCCTGCTGGGTTGGTGTTATTTTCTTTGGGAAGTAAAATTTAACCAGAAACATGCTGTAGGTTCTGGAATTCAAGTTTTGTAGCATGGAGAGAGGATAAAAAAAAATTCTGAGATCTAGTTGCTTAAGCTTTTAATTGGAACCATGCGATAGCTAACACATGTAGCTGATTTAGATAAAAACTGGGGACCCTCTCACTGGCTCACACCGAGCAGGATTACTGCAGTTGAGTACTACAGAAGCGAGATAAGAGAATTAGATACGATCGAGGAGAAGAAGAAAAATGCACAAAAGTCCTTGAATTAAAATGAATTGAAACCTTCTGGGAGAAAAGCTATTTGGTAAGCTCCATTAAGTCTATTGTAGATAGCTTTATTTGACAAAGCAGCATCCTGGCATGTGGAACAGGAAAGAAAATAGCTATAAGATGATCTGTCAGGGAGTTTCCAGTCTCTAAACGAATAAGATTCTGTGCGGTAGCCAATATAGCTTTTAACTCAAAAGAGATACTGAAGCAAAATGCAATTATATAACCCTAGTAAGTGCATTCAATCTGAATCTTCCATACAGCCCTCTCTTCCCCCAATAACTTCTTAAACTCAGCAATTTATCAAGTGGATGCTCAAACTTACGGCTGCATTTATTTCATGGTAACACTGTTTAACTGCTGTATATAATACTGTAGATACTGAGGGGGAGACAATCATGTAAGTCAAAGATTAATCAGCTATATAAAACACCCTGGCTGAGCACTTAAATAGTCTGAATAGCTCAATTTTTATTAAACTCTTTTGTTTATTTTGCCTATGTGTACAGTATTACTTACAGTAATTAGTTCACTGTTCTGAAAATGCCTACCACTGCTCTTCCATGTTGAAAGATCTAACATATGGCAAAATAGAGACAATTCAGATGTAACAGCTAGTGAATGTTGACTTTGACTGACTTGATGGTTTTCTTTCTTTGAGAGTTTCTGTTTATGGTATGAAGACTCTAAGACCCCTCAAGTAGCTAGAGAGCTGCTGAATTCTATATGCAAGTACTAGAACCAGAAAATTCAGATTTGACTTATAACATCTCTCTCGCTCACTCACTCTCTCTCTGTCACACACACACAGAACAAGGGCATTATCCCTGTATTATTCCCTATATTTCCAATGTGTACCACAGTCCTTGGCATGTGATAGTTATTAAATGAATGGATGAACTCAACCATCAAAAAATCCCTATAAGATGCTTTTTATAATGTATTTTTATTTTTTTATTTTTTTAGTAGTTGGCCAGGGCTGGGTTTGAATCTGCCACCTTTGGCACATGGGGCTGGCACCCTACTCTTTTGAGCCACAGGCACTGCCCTTTATAATGTACTTTTTATAGGTGTGGAAGCTGAGGTTCAGTGGGGAAGAAGTCTCTTTTTATTTATTTATTTATTTTTTTGTAGAGACAGTCTCACTTTATCACCCTTGGTAGAGAGCTGTGGCGTCACACAGCTCACAGCAACCTCCAACTCCTGGGCTTATGCAATTCTCTTGCCTCAGCCTCCTGAGTAGCTGGGACTACAGGCGCCTGCCACAACGCCCGGCTATTTTTTTTTTGCAGTTCGGCCGAGGCTGGGTTTGAATCCGCCACCTTTGGTATATGGGGCCGGCGCCCTACTTGATGAGCCACAGGCGCTACCCGGAAGAAGTCTCTTTGGGTCAAGAAGGACAGAGCCGGGACTAGAAGTCAGGTGTTTCAACTTTAGATCCTACCTTCCTACAATCTAACTCTCCTGATTAGCTGGAATGGTTTACCTGAAAAGACTGATCTTATGGCTTACATTTTATTCTTCCTCATGGTAATCTATCCAAGATAGTTTATTGTGAAACTGTAGAGTAGGGTTCAAAAGTTTGCTTTATGGGTTCTACTGGGGACCTACATCATGGCCATCATAATGAGGTCCAGACTATACTAGGTAGAGCCAAAGCTTTTACCTGGACAACTGTTTGTGGACTCCTGTTTCTCACTACCCACAATTGAAGTGGGTAATGCCCAAGAAACCACAATTAAAGGCAGCAGATAGGTAGACTGTCATATATGTTTCAGACATTTCCCTTTGGTTTGTAAATTTTTTTTAAGTTTGTGACTTTTTAAACAAATATTTAACTTTTATGTAGATACATTTATGAAAAATATTTTATGAATTCTATCTTTGGAGCTCTCCACCCCAAATTATATAACCAACTACCATATTTTCCACAATTTCCTTTGCTATATAGATTTTGTTAACATTTAAGTCCATCTGTTATTAATTTTGGTGAAAGGTATAAGTGATGTAGGGATTTAACTATCTTTCCTGAAACATTGGTTAGTTACCTATTGGTGCATATGCTCTTATGGTTTCCACTACAGAACATATTAGTAATAAATCTAAACCAAAACCAGAACAATGTTGCCTAAATGCTCAGGGCTTCTTGGAAAAGAAAGCCCACTTTTAATTAGGCACTTCAATGGAAGATGGGGGTAAATGAAGACTGCAGAAAATCCTATAGCTACAGGGTTGATACTCAGCCATCTTATACTTATAAGTCCTCTCCAATTATTTCTAGCTAGTGTAGGCTAATGGATTGATATTTACACTTTAACCCCACTCAGTGTGAAAGGTTTGAAAATATCATCCCTGCAAGCAGATGTTTGTTAAAAAAACTAAACAGAATATTCTTTACCTGATTCCTCAGTTTCTTTTGGTTCTGTTGTTTCTTCTATTTCATCATCAGACATTTCCATTTCTTCTTCTCGCCTGATTCCCATTAATTCATCATTATGAATGTTGCGAATTTCCTAAGGTTAATAGATACATTTTTTAGATGGGAAAGTCTTGAAAATATTGAGGATGAAGACATGATCAGAGTTAAGGTAAGATAAAGCCACTTTTTTAACATAATAGGAAAAAAACCTCAGAGTACTCTTTCTTAAGGCAAAAGCAAAGAGGCATAGTGAGACGGTGATACAGTTCAGGTGTGTTTCCTGCAAATCCCAAGTTTAAATTTGACCACCAATGTTGGGGGTGGGGCCTAATGGGAGATTTCTGGGTCATGGGGGGGTATCCCTAAGAATGGTTTGGTGCAGTTCCTGTGACTGCTTGTTGGAAAGAACCTGACACCTTCCTCTCCTCCCTCCCTCTCTATCTCTGCCCCCTCCTCTAACCATGTGATGCCTGCTCCCCTTTGCCATCTGCCTTAAGTGGAGGCTTCCTGAGGCCCTCACCAGGGGCAGATGCTGGCATCATGCTTCTTGTGCAGCTTACAGAATCTTGAGCCAAATAAATCTCCTTTCTTTATAAATTGCCTGGCCTCAGGTATTCCTTAGGGCAACATAAATGGACTGAGACAGAAAAATAGACTGTTTCCATCTCACAAAACAAAGCAGACTCAGTTAAACTGTCTTTCTTTCCAGATCCAGAGCTCTAGCAGTCTATGATTCTTATGTCCTTTTCATATCAGAAAGCACTTTTGGCTATGAAAGAGCCTTTGACTCTTACTCATATGGATTTCTAGACTGTTCCCTTAGGGGTTCTGCCATTTTTAACTTCCCATGTTGGACCCTTAAATTTTGCTGTTTGCCATCATCTTCCCTCTTCTCTTATAGTTTTACACAACAGAAATTCTAATTGAGTTTTTGCAGTTTTAGAAGTTAGAGCAAAAATGAGCTGTCAGGAGCAAACACCTACTAGACTAACCCTCCATGTCTAATAAGTATAATCTTTGGACAAAACACAAAACAAAACCGATAACAAAATCAGGCCTGTTCTGAAATGGAGCTGACACTTGACAGAAGGGAACAGCTTAGAGTGAGTCTCTCAGTTTTTAAAAGGCCTTTTAGTCTGAGGATAGACCAGAATAAGCACATCACAGGATGTGATAAATTTCTAATAGAAAACCCATAGTCTCGAGATACTTTACTAAGAATATCTTACTGCAAAAAACAAGTAAGTGAGGTGATGGCTATCTTAATCAGTTTGATTTAAGCATTCCACATTATCTATCAAATCATTACACTGTATGCCATAAATATATAGTTATGATTTTAATTAAAAATTTTTAAAAAACCTAGTCTTTATGAATGAAAGAATTTGAGGAGAGAGTTCACAGCAACTATAGCCACTGGGAAGTGAGGAGGAGATCCCAGAAAGGAGATAACTGGAGAGAGGGAGAGAGAACACAAGTGCAAGACGATCACTTCAAATTCTGTATATGAGAACTCTCCCAAACTTCTGCATGGCCTCTGAGCCACAAAAACACAAGGAAGATTCCAAATAATACAGCTAAGGCTAAAAGAATTGGACTGATATTTGAGTTGCCATACAAGAGACAGAATTTTCAGCTTTCATCCAATCAAGTACATGGACCACTAAAACAAAAGAAAACAAAGTCAGCATTCTTTGGAGTAATATAACAGAATCCAGAGTCTTCACATCATAATATCTATGATAAAGTCCAAAATTACATCATATATAAAGCAATATGTTCAGAATAAATGAAAAATATAGGAAATCTTAGTAGAGGAATAGAAACCTAAAAAAGGAAGATAGGGCTTATTTTCAAAGGAAATGACAAATGATGGAGACTAACCTCAAGATGACCTAGGTATGGTAATTTTTTTTTTTTAAAGACAGGGTCTTGTTCTGTTTTCCAGGCTACAATGCAATGGCATGATCTTAGTTCACTGTAATTTGCAACTTCTTGGCTCAAGCAATCCTCTTGGCTCTGCCTTCTAAGTGGCTAGCACTATAGGTATGTGACACCATGTCTCGCTAATTTTTAAATTTTTGTTTTATAGAAATGGGGATCTTGCTATGTTGCCCAGGCTGGTCTACAAACTCCTGGCCTCAAGCAATCCTCCCACCTCAGCCTCCCAAAGTTCTGGGATAATAGGCATAAGCCAACACACCTGGGTGGGATGTGGTAATTTAGCAGACAAGGAATTAATGCATCTATTATAGCTATACTCATGATGTAAAGGAAATATGCTCATAATTAATAAAAAGAGGAAATCTCAATGGTGGAATAGAAACTTTAAAAATGAGACAATTAATTTGTCTGAAAATACAAAGAGCTAAGGATTATTTTGTTTGAAAATAAAAAAAAAGGATTTTTTTGGCTAGAAATGAAAAGAACTGAGTTTTTTTGGTAAAGTTTCTGTTCCTCTGTTGAAATTTCCTATTTTTTTAATTCATTTTGAGCATATTTTACATCACTGAGCATGGTTAAAGTAGCTGCTTTAATTCCTTGTCTGATAATTACCATATCTGGGATAATTCCAAAACTGAAAAATGCACCATCTTGGAAAAAACCACAGCTGAACCTAAAAGTACAATAGAAGAGACAGAATGAAGAAAGAACTTAAAGAAGAACAACATGAATGTATCTAATTTGAATAACAGAGAAGGATATATATTTAAAAAAAATAACAGAGCTTCAGGGACTTGTGGGATTGCCTTCAACAGTCTCACATATAGAGAGAATATCAGAAAAGGAGGAGAGAGAAAAAGATTCAGAAATATTTGAAGCATATTTTTATTCTCAAATTTGATGAGAGATATTAATCTACATATTCAAAGAGCTTAGTGAAACCCAAGCAAGATATGAGTAAAAAAGTATGTCTAGGAACATAGTCAAACTGCAGAAAACTATAAAAACAGATGAACTTTTGAAAGCAGCCCGAGAAAAAGAATATAAGGGGAAGAACAATTCAAATACTTTGATTTCTTCCCATACAATCAAGGCCAGAAGCCAATGGAATAATATCTTTAAAGTTCAAGAAGAAATAAAAATATCTGTTCATTCAAAATTCTATGTTTGGGGAAAAAAAAAACGCTTTCAATAATGAAGATGAGATAAATATATTTTAAGACAAAAGTATGTACAAGAATTTATCACTAACAGACTTGCACTATAAGAAATGCTGAAGAAAGTTCTTCAGGCTGAAGGTAAGTGCTACCAGACATAAACACACATCTTTAGGAAGGCACAAATAATATTAGAATCACCAAGATCACACTGGGAAAAGTCACTTTAAAAAGTAAGCATGCAAACTGTGGATTTTGGAGCAGCTTTCAATCATTTAGAGGCCAACGTGATGCCTGTCAGGGGTTGCTCAGGGCTCAGCTGAGATGCTTAGCCTAGGTTAGCTCCCCCTGGGCTGTATATAGGAAACAGCCAAAGCTGTCTGGTGAAAATTGCCTCCATTTAGAGGGTTATGAATATTTCAAATGGATTTCTTAATAATTAATGCTGTAGTTTGTCACTATCTGAACTAATATCCTCCTTTTTATTCCTTTTATCAAGAAAAATAATAATTTCTATCTCGAGCTTTCACTAAAAATAAATAAAACTCCCCTTTTTAAAAAAGCGAGCTATTCAGTATTGTCACTGATAGTTAAGAAGTAATAGAAAAATCAGATGCTAACATAGTGTCTCCCATGTGCTGCAGGGGCATTACTTAAAATAGAAGAATAATGACTTGCTTGAGAAAAATGGACTTTAAAGGGCTGTGTCAAGAGACAGATTTGCTATGTCTTATTCAAACTCATTGCATAGAGGACAATAAAGGATTTCTCATTTCTGAGAATTCATTATATCTCAGGAGTCTGGGTTTCAGTTATCATGTAAGGGCCGTTACTGGAAAGGTGATTATAACAAGGTTTGACATTGGCAAATTCAAATATTGTACAATCTTCTGCATCAGGAAAAGTCACAGCTTTTTAGTTGCTTAATAGAAATGTAGACCGTCAGGGATTATAAGCAGAGACCAACTCTCAATTCACAACTATGTCACCTAACCCTGGGAAAATTACTGTGTTTCTCAGAAGAGTAAATTGTGTTCCTTCTAGGGAAATGTCCCAGGACAGGAAGATCTGAGAGCTACGACATTCCCAGTAGCTTCTTAGCATCCTCAAAGCTGCTTTCTGTTTCCAGCTGGGCAAGAAAGCCTAATCTCTTCTTAGACTCATAAAAAGTTCAACTGACTATGTGATATGGCTTATTTAGTAGTAGTCTTTCACATCTTCAAAAATCCCTAGAAATATAATAGGTCTATGGACAAATTTTGCCTAAATGCCTCAAAATACTTCAGGAACAAGAATTACCAATTTATTTCTTTGATAATAAAATGATGGTTAGAAGTACTAAGGAAAAGTTTTCCCTACGTTGCTCAGTCAGGCAAGGCAAAGTCAGAGCCCTCTACCCACTATCCTTGTTAACTATAAAGAAACTCAGGCTGTTATCATTAGTCTTCTATAAATACCGAAGACTTTATCAGATGAATGGGATGAATAAAAGGCAAAAAGAACATCAAAGGTTATGGAGTACCATAGTAAAGAAAACTTAACAGGGAACATTTAGTAAAGACCGTATCCCCAAGAAAAGAGAGTGAGGTTTTAATACTTAAAGCACTTGATATTGGAGATACCTGTTTTCTGCCTTCTCTGGTTGGATCAGAAAAATTCTACTTTAGGAAGCAAACCCTTCATAGTGAAGGGCTAAAAGATGGCCTGTCCCTGAGGCAAGCATTCTACCTAGCTTGGACATAGGTGTAGGCACAGGGAGGACTCTGAACCACCAAAGTGCAGACAGCAAAAGAAATACCTGCCTCCTACGTTTGCCCCATTTCCCATCCTGACATTGGGATCCAGTGCTGAAATCAAAAAGAGTGGAAATGGCATACAGAAACATTTTCCTGCATTTCTGCATCTGTAAATCTGAAACTGACTGGGTCACATCGCTGAGAAACTACATCAAAAAAGGTGAGATAGCCCTCCTCAAGGTTTTCTACCACTCTCCTGCCACAGTAGGTCTGTGATATTTTTCATTTTAACAGTGAACTGCTAATGATTTCTGAAGTCTTATTATAATGACTTTTTGTCTGTTCTAACAACTTCTGAAGTTTAGAAATTCACACAGTGCTCCACAATGGAGGACAGAGCACTTTCAGATAAATAAAACTGAAACCTGAGACAGAGGAAAATGCATGAAAAGAACCACCTTTGTACCAGCTGGTATTTTCGATTTAACATAAAGTAAATTATAAATCATTATACATTAATTGTGTAACTGTAGTTTCACAAAAATTTATGTGGACGTAAATTTATCTTATTTATGTTTTATGACAGGAACATGATTATCAGAAGATCAAAGTTCCTTGTTAAATGTGAAATAAAATTCTACTTACCCAGACTTTCAACATTAACAGGAAACTTGGTGGGGAGTGGGTCAGATGAGAGAATGGAAGGGAGCAGAGGACAGGGAGATAGCTTCTACACTTATGTAGAAATGGGATTCTGAGATATCATTTAATACAATGAAGTGAACCACAAATTCAGCTTCTTAATTAAGGTCTATTGTATCATACACAATGGAAATACAAATTAGTTTGATCTAAATTGTGTTAGTATGTTTTTTGATGGCTGAAGGCCAATAGCTAGTGTTAGTACAAATGGATCCTAAAACCAAGGGTATGTGGATGACTTGAATGTCTATCTGCAAACAGTTCTTCAGTGTTTGGAATGGTAGGCCTGTAAATCTAGAGAGAAAGTTATTTTAGCAATCATAGTATTTCATTTTATAAGAATACTAGCAATCATCAAATCCCTTTTCCTTTGGCCCCAATGGCATAAAACCTCATCTTAGGATGGAAGGGGTATCTCCTAGTGTTTGTTGCCACAGCTCTAGTTTTTATTCATCATCTAAGGTTTACTTTCTATTCTAGGGTAGCTTGAGAGAAACACACAGGCTTTAAATGATTCTGTAGAAAAACAGTTTCCACAACACACTGAACTGCCAGTAAAGTCATTGTAGACAACAAGTTTTAATAAGGGGAGGAACTTCAGCCTTCTCTTATTATCCTTTTCAATCATATTAGCAGGAGCCTCATGCATACATAAATTAGGGAAATCAATGAAAAAGACTCATTAGCAAACTAATCTGCCTGACATATACTGCGAAGTTAGTGCCTAAGCTCCCTGAAGGTTAGGACTTTTCACTCCAGACCCTTTCTCTCAGCAGAGTAAGACAGTTGGGTGCTGGTAGAAGGGTGACAATGAAACAAGAAACAGGTACTTTGTGACATGAGGAAGTCTCTGGCTGACTTGTTCCTAGAGGCAACTGGTAAAAAGGTTAAATGTCAGAAACTTCCACGCTGATGAAACCCTTGACTTATGAGGCATAGCTTCAAGGCCTGGGGCAAGAAAGAGACAGGCTAGTTGGTTAAGTTTCTGAGATGCTCTGATTTTCAGTGGGGTGCTAAGAGGCAGGCGCAATTGAAGAATACACTTTCTTCACTTCTCACAGAATACCTTCTTTCAGAGGTAAAAACAAGAACAAAAATAGAAACAGAAAACATGATTTAGATAGACACCAATATAAGGTGGAAGAGTTCTTTTAGGATTAGGGAAAGCAATGTCAGAAGAAGGTCATGAGCTATATACTACTCTCAGTTGGAAGTACTTTATAAATGTAAACATTTTATAAATAATAAAAGTTAAGGTTATATGGCAACTTGCACTGACAGATACAATGGGACTGCTAGTAGACTGGCAAAGAGGACTCAGAAATGTAGTTGAAAAAGTTGCTGCATATATAGATTAAAATTACAAGGGCTGGCTAAGGAAGCTGCCCATAGGAACAGAAGAACTTGAGGCATAAATAACAGCATTTCCAATGGCAGATCAGTAAAACCTCCCATTTTAGTTTGTAATTTCTGGTTCAGAATAGCAACCTAATCATATCACACGTATTCTAGTGTTAGGCTAAAAATGTCAACTGAGTTCAGGCAGAGAGGTTTATCAACCTTAACCTAAAATCAGAGTCCTCTGTTATTGTTAAAGCCACCACTTATAAAGACGACTAAATGGATGTGATAAGAGAAATTCTTCTGAAATTTCAAAGCTCCACTGTAACACCAAGGCAGCTTCCAGCCTCAACTGTCAAGATGCTCTAATAAATGTAAGACAGCCCTAATATTACTAACAGTAGCAGCACAGGTCAGTAATTATTGTTGTACCCAAGACAGCTGGCTTAGAGAAGTAAACTTATAATTATCCCAGCTACATTTCCACCACTAAGGTTTCCATCCAGCAGAATGCATTTAAGACTACACAGGTATATTTTTTACTCTTTTGACAGCAGGTGGTCTGGACACAGTGACAGGCTCTAGAATATATCTTAGTGTTTCATTAGGATCTTGTTGTGACCATGGGAGCTTGGCACTATTTAATTCTGGCTAAACTCCAAATCAATAACTTGTTAAAGAAACTGTCCCCCTTAAGGGGCTACCAGAGTAAAAAGTTACCAACCTCAGCTTGTTTGCACCAAACGCTGATGTTTTTACGCTGGGCTTTTGTGAAGTGGTCCCATGCCTTCTGTTTGGAGGCGGAATGGTACACAGCCACTATCTGTTCAACTGCAGCATTGAATCAGTAGGCAAATCAGGCCAGAGTATCATCCAGCATCCAGTGATGACAAAAGAAAGGAAAGAAAAAAACATCAGGCTTGTTGTATCTTCTTGTTATGACACTATACTAGGCTGTGATTGTACTTAGAAAAAGCAACATGTGTTGGGGTACTGGGATTTTACTGGAGACTCAAAGGAAGAGGTATCAATATACAGAAAGAAAAAAAGGGAACTCCAGAGGTTTGGGGAAATATGATGGCTGAAGTTTCAATACAGACTATGTATTCATGCAGTCAGAAAAGGCAAGAGTCATAGCTAAAGGTATTTAGTACTACTGACCCCAAGCAGTATAGAAGCAAATGGCAAACTATACCAACAACTTTCTACCACTGGCTCTTTTCATAACCAAGCTCTATGAAATAAAGTTGGATACTTAATTTCAATAGAATTCATCCTTTTATTATTCTGAGGTACGTTTAACCATAAGCATCTAGTAGAAACCTAAGATGGGCTGAATCTTTTTGAAGTCTACCCTAGATAGGCTCGTTGACTGGAAAAAATGTAAGTTTTATGGAAGAATACTGTATAGATACAGTACTGAACAGTATTTTACAGAGTCTTTTAAAATGTCAAATGGGGAGGGCGGCTGTGGCTCAAAGGAGTAGGGCGCTGGTCCTATATACTGGAGGTGGTGGGCTCAAAACCTGGCCCCAGCCAAAAAGTGCAGGAAAAAAAAAAAGTCAAATGGGGAAATATATAATAATATTTTGGGACATTATTCTAATCAGTTCAAGAAAAGGGAAACTTAGACATGACCCTTTTGGGTAAAGAAAAGCATCCCTTGCCCAGTGGGGTATTCATAGTAAGAAAATCCAGAGGTGCTATTTTTCCCTTTACAGTCTTCTTTGCATCTTGTCTTCTAATGACTTAAGGATTTATATTCCCATGATGCTTGCTGCTCTCTTTTTCTACTTATTCTGAAGTCCTGAAGACATGTGTTTTCACATCCTAGATTTAATGTCCATGTATGCTTTCAAAACACAAATGGCAAGTGGAACTACTCCTCCTTAGTCCCAATTATGTATGAGTCAAATATGAGAAGTCAAGTATGGCAAGAGTGGACCATAGTTGTTTAAAAGCAAAATCATAAAATTATACCTTTATTCTTAAGGTAAAGATGAAAAGGACATGAGTGGATAATTTTATAATATGGTGAACAAAAAACATTACTTGCAAATGTATTTGATCTATCTCACTAAGGAAATCCTGGATAGATTTGAAGTGGTACTTTTATTGGAAAATGGCCATTTTGGTGGCTTCTTACCCCATCAGAATGACTATGACCTCCAGCAAAGGTAGTGGAAGAAAACTAAATACAAAATACAGACATAGCAATTTTTTTTTTATTCAATCACCTTGGGAAATAAAATTACATATTTATCACTAATACAAAGTCTCCCAAAAGCATATTACATGACGATAATGATGCAAATCTGAAGAAAAGTGACTTCAAATGCTGATGGCTACTTCCTAACTTCAGCAATAACTTCTGCTGAGGCCTGGGGCTGTAATAGCCTAAGTATCTGTGTTTCTAAGGAGCTGAAGTTAGATTTACTATAATAAATGAAAATAGGAGATATCCACGTATTTCCTGTGAAACTGGAGGTTGGGTGTTTGGTAATATAAGGACAGCACAAGCCAATGAAGAAGGGAGGCTTTGCCCTTGACACAGGATGTCTCTGTAGTTCTGGGCTCCTGTGTATAGCAAGTGGTGACTAAGTGAGGTGTCCTCTCACCCTTCCAGAAGAACTCTATATTCCACTCACATTGAATGAGAATTCCAGAAAGGGCCTGCTTGAACTTCTCCTTTGCTTCTTCCATGTCTTTCTCATGGGCTGCTTTTTCATTCACCAGGCGGCGGACGTGGCTGTTGGCCGACTGGATCATGGAATAGAAGTTATTGGCACTGCGACGGTTTACCTCTCCCCGCTCTATCCAGGTGAGCAAAGTCTGCACAGCTTCTGAGAATTTGGAATCATCTGAAAGAAAGTGAATCATCAAAGGTAACCAAATCTCAATCTATTTTTCCAACATGCTGGCAAAGAGGATACCATGGCTTTTTGGCAGAGGTGGTGGTTAATTGCATGGCTGAGGATAAGGAACCACACAGGCACATTTGTGTACATACAGGCAGTGGGCAGGCAGACAGGACGAATGAAAGGTTCAAAAGTAATCAGATTGTTTACAGTCTATGAAGAATTTTCAGAAAGAGAAATGATTCTTCTTTTCTCAAAAAAAAAAAAACTTCTGTAATGATATTATAGTTTTTACATATTGCAAATTTCTTATCTCTGATTGTATGTGTGAGAGACAGAGAGAAAGAAAGAGAGAGAGCTCAGTGAGAGAACTTTAGAATTCTACAATCCTATGTTTTAATGTGGAAAAGCAAACTTGAGTCCTGAGTTTCACTTGAATTTGATAGTAACTTTACCTTGGACCCTTGGAATTAGTGTTCGAAGGAGCCTTAGGAAAGAGGTAAGTGAATAATTCTTGAGGTATAAACACTTACATCTCTGACCTTTTACAATATCACTCCTGAATTCAATCCACAGCCCCAGGATTTCCACTCAGTTCTAGTCACAATCTATTTTGATGTAATTCATTTTAATTCTATATTTCTCTACATCTTTTTTCTCTTGCCTGAGGAACCCTTCACCAAGAAGATTTCTTCAGCTAGTTAGGAGTTATTCTCTAACTACTTAAGATAGGAGCACAGCTCTTCCAAAGCTGCAGCTCTAGTTCCCCAAGATAGCTACTTATTCTGCTGCTAAAGACTCCTGAGAGGGTAAGTCCATTAGCATCTCACTGAAGCCCCATTCTAGGGCTTTACAACCCTCTCTGCCCAGAAACTCTTATGTCAAGTAGAAATTTCCTTCACTACAATTTGAACTTCTTGCCTCTTTGTCCTTTTGTTCAGTGTAGACATATAATAAGAGGTCAGCCTCCCCTTTGTAGCAGCTTTTCATTTCATTTCTTAGATGCTTACATTGATGGTCAGTTTTTGCTTTTCTGGAGGGACCTACAACCAGAAAATACATTTTTGGGGGGTTATTTTATTTTATTTTCTAACTTAAATTGATTTGTTTGGTGTTATGTGAATAGGCAAGTTTGGGACCTGGCATTTTACCAATGCTTTTAGCCTTTTGAATTTCTCAAAATGTACCATTATTTCTGTCTTTATTCTGGACTCTATGTTTACTTCTTTTTCCTTGCAGGAAGTCAAAATCGATTATTAGAGATTTCTTAAGATTTCTTAAATGTGTGAATCCCTTAGGCTATGTGGTGTAAACAAGTCTGGTGAATGAAACCAACCTGGAAAGTGGAATTAGCAGTATCTTGCTGAGTTGAGACAACAAGAAACAGCGAAAATTCATATTATTAGAACTGGGTTGTCGTCATCAGTAAGATCAATGGGATACCAGCACTCTTTCAGTAAAAATCCACCATACTCAGAAAAAGCAAGACTGGATTTTACTCTGGTAAAATACCCATTTTAAAGATAAAGTAGAGCCCAGGAAATAGTCACAGTGTATATTCTTCTTAGATTACTCAATGACTTAGTTACAAACAGCTTAAAAAAAGGACTTTTTAATCACTTAAAAAGGCCAATTTGGCTTGGCACCCATAGCACAGTGGTTACAGCATCAGCCACGTACACCAAGGCTACTAAGATAGAAGACCAGGCAGCAAAATTAATGTTAAATTAGCAAAATGCTCTGAGACTCAACTAAGGAGAATAGGAATCAAGACAATGGAAAAGCAATGATTTAGTGATGTCTAGAAGTCTTCATAGTCACTGTTTGAAATAAATTGGCCTTTTTTTTTTTTTTTAAAGACAGTGTCTCACTACGTCAGCCCCGGTAGAGTGCCGTAGCATTACAGCTTACAGCAACCTCAAACTCCTGGGCTTAAGCGATTCTTCTGCCTCAGCCTCCCAAGTAGCTGGGACCATAGGTGCCTGCCACAATGGCTGGCTATTTTTTGTTGCAGTTGTCATTGTTGTTCAGCTGGCCCAGGCTGGGTTCGAACCCACCAGCCTCAGTGTACGTGGCTGATGCTGTAACCACTGTGCTATGGGTGCCAAGCCAAATTGGCCTTTTTAAGTGATTAAAAAGTCTTTTTTTTTTAGCTGTTTGTAACTAAGTCATTGAGTAATCTAAGAAGAATATACACTGTGACTATTTCCTGGGCTCTACTTTATCTTTAAAATGGGTATTTTACCAGAGTTTTTCATAGTCACATCAGAGTCTATCATCCTGATTCACTCATTTGACTTAGAATTCAAAAGTAACTTGTATCTACTATGAAAGGGGATTGTTACAGGTCCCTTGTCCTAAATCACACCTAAAATTCTCGGATGTGGAAAAGTAAGGAAAACCTATTTTTTTCCTCACAGTTTTTTTTTTTATGGAAAGAAAAAATGCCATCCCTCAAGACAATGAAGGAGCAGAGACACAGACAACAAGGACAGATTTCCTGGTTCTCACATTACTAGGTGTATCTGTTTATCTGCAAGGCTCCAAGATATGAAATGCTTAGACTCTGTCAGTGGGAAATTCAAAAGGGTAACTGCCCACAACACAATATATTTATTAAACTTCCCTAAGGAAAAGCACTCTTTCAATCATGAAGCTTGCCTTCCATACCTTTTAGTTTTTCAGCAACAATGCTGCATTCGTGATCTGAATAGTGGACCACTGGGGGCGGGGATGGTGGACGCAACCTTTCTTCTTCCATCCTTCTACGGTGGCGCTCCTCTCTGGCTAGCATACGCTGTTTACATTCCCACTCATACAGGTCATCTCGAGCCTGTGCAAAATCAACGTGGAGCCGTCCTGTGTCCTTCTTGTCAGTACTAGAGCCCAGGCGAATGCGGTAGCCTAAATTCATCAGAGGGAGAGAAAGAGAGGAATGAGTAAACAACTATAAATACTTTTCCATGTTCAGTATTTCAGATGAAGCTGTATCAGTTCCACGAGACCACATAACCCCTAAATCTCTCCCTATACCTAGCAAAGGGTAAATCATTGAAAGACTTGGATTACAGTCTCATCTGTTATAATAGCCACTATTCTACTCTTCTATAGGTTGGGTCAGTCTTGTTCTTAAGGGTTCCATTCTTTCATCTACTGCCTTAATTCTGGCTAAGGGTGGCTCTGTGGGTAATTGTATCAAGATGTCTTGTATGGCATCAGGGGCTGGGAGGAATGGAAAAGGTAGCCCCAAACTATGGTGCCTCTAAGTAACTTCAAGAGTGTCAGTAAAACTTAAATGCATTAACTTGGTATTTGAATCCCTAAAATGGCTTCCTAGAAACATCTGACAAATCTAAACTATATTTTCGGGAAAAATATTAAATATGATGGGCAGTGGTGTGTAATTCAGATTACATAGAATTCGGGATCCTTAAATAGTGTGATTGTGATATGGCAGAATAGGACTAAGATTCGTAAAACCAGGATTCAACTCCCTTACCTCCACTTTTTTGCACCAAATATACTTCTCAATTCATGTCCTTTAACAAAATTAAAAAAAAAAGTACTTTTCAGTTTTAGCACATGAGTTAGATATTTCCACATGTACTTATTTCATTTCATTCTCAGCATAAGCTTGCAGGATAAACACTTTACCAAAGAGAAAACTGAGCATCAGACAGGTTAGAAAGGTTAAGTGGCTTGCCCTGGGTCAAATAACTAGCAAATGGTAGAGATGGTACTTCAATTTAGAGTCTAAATCCATTGTGCTTTCTGCTATTCTAAACTGCCTCTTAACAATAATACCCACCAGAGACTTTTGCTTCTGGCTAAGATAGAGTAACAGAGGTTAGATATATCCTGTCCCTTCAACAGCTAAAAATATAGACAAAACATGAGGTCAATCAATTAAAGTTCACAAACTCATCCTAGAAGAAGTGCTACATACCTCATTGCTGAATATCACTATGGCCATCTTCGAAGTACTCCCCTTGAGAAGCTATATACCAATGCCAGCACCTAGTCCAGCCTTAAAAGCAATTTTGGAATTCTTTCTGGAATGGCCATCAGAGCTTTCATTGTAGGAGATCTGACAAGTAAGTTAATGAACTCATCCTAGAAAAAGCGCTTTGACGGGTGGACTAGGCACCATTATTGATGCATAACTTCCCAAGGAGAGTCCTTTGAAGGTGACCATAGGGATATTCAGCAGTGAGGTATGTCGCACTTTTTCTAGGATGACTTCTCAAACTTAACTGTCTGACCCTGAATTTGAAGTAATGGTTTTTAAAACACAGGACATTAGACAATGGAGACAGTGATCACTGAGAGACAAGAACCAAACGAAGTGATCTCTACAATTGCCCCAGCTTCTAGCCTGGAGAGAGTTTCCAGGCTTTAGCACAGGGAGGGAAAATCAGACAAAGCATGGCGCCCTTCCCACATTGAGGAGATTGAACTGGGAGCCAAGGGAAATTATGGCAAATTGAGCTCACAAGGCAGAATATCAGAAAGAAGAAAGTGGCACAAAGAACGTCAGAGACCTTCAGAGGGTTCTCCACTATTAGTTAGCTGAGTATTAATGTCTATATATATGTGGAAACTACTTGGGCATTAGAAACAATAATTCCCAGGGCTCCCATAGGGATAAGAATAGATCTTTTTCCCACTGAACAGAGTAGAAAAACTCATACTTGATAAAGCACTGGGTAATCATGAGCATTTTACCTTAATAGTGAAGAAAAATTAACCCTAAACTAAACAGCTATGATTCCACTGAACAAACCTAAAAAAAGTAAGACTTAAAAGGACCAAATTTTCCCAAGTTATTTAATGGCATTACAGAAAAAAGTTCAAGAATATTTATAGAAATAAAAAATACCTTTCACCAAATAAGGTAAAATTTATAATGTCTAGTATCCAATTAAAAATTACCTTAATTATGAGTCATATTTTTCTGCAAAGGAGCAGGAAAGATTAATAAAGATTAACAAAACAGTTAATCCAAACAGATCCAGAAGTAATACAGATAATATTACATACTATGTAAGGACATAAAAACAACTATTAAATTTAATTTCATATGCTCAAGAAGCTAGAGAAAAGTTTGAACATCTCAAGTAGAAACACAAAGGATATAAAAAGAGTTGAAATCAAATATCTAGAGATTTTGGCCAGGCGTGCTTGCTCATGCCTGTAATCCTAGCACTCTGGGATGCCAAGGCAGGTGGATTGCTTGAGCTCACAGGTTTAAGACCAGTCTTATCAAGTACAAGACCCTGTCTCTAAAAAACAGCTGGGTGTTGTGGCGAGTGCCTGTAGTGCCAGCTACTTGGGAGGCTGAGACAAGAGAATCGCTTGAGCCAAGAATTTGAGGTTGCTGTGAGCTATGATGCCACAGTACTCTACTGAGTAGAGTGACAAAGTAAGACTGTCTCAAAAAAATATATAAGAAAATGGGGAAAGTGGCAAGGGAGGGGAGGGGAGGGGGGAGGTGGTAGGATGGGTGGAGGGAAGGTAAATGGTGGGGCCACACCTATGGTGCATCTTAGACGGGTTCAGGCAAAACTTACTAAATGCAGAATACAAATATCTTCATACAATAACTAAGAAAATGTCAGTTTGATGAAAATGTTTCAGATTGTATATGAAACCAGCACATTGTACCCCTTGATTGCATTAATGTACTCAGCTATGATTCAATAATATACACACACACACACACATATTTAAACTACAATAGCTAAGTTGAAAAAATAGCTGGATAGAACTGATTTCAAATTAGACACTGCATCAGAAACATTAATGAAGTTGAAGATATAGCAATAGAAAATATCCATGATGAAATACAGGGATACAAAGACTTTAAAAAATGAACAAAGTATCAGTGAGATGTGAGACAACGTGAAGGGCTCTAATGTAGGCCTAATTGGAACCATGGTAGAGAGGAGAGAAGAGAAAAATATATTTGAAAAAGGAGAGAAAATTCCCAAAATTTGATGAAAACTTAGAAATCCAAGAAGTTCAGTGAACCCCAAGCATGAGCCACACAAAGGAAATTCCACCAAGGCACATCATAGCCAAATTGCTCAGTAGTAGCAATAAAGAGAATATCTTAAATGCATTCATAGAGAAAAGACACGTTAATTACAGAGAAACAAAGATAAAGATGACATCTTATTTCTTGTTGAATACAATTCAAGCAAGAAAGTATTGGAACAACATCTGAGAAAGGAAAAAAAAATAAAAACACCAAACCAGCTGTCAGTCTAGAATTCTATATCCAGAAAAAAACCATTTAAGAATAAAGGTGAAATAAAATCCTTTTTTCAAATATATAAGTGCTGAAAGAATTCATCAGGAGCAGATTTGGTGTTACAAAAAATGTTAAAGGAAATTCAAGCATAGTGAAAATGACACCAAATGGAAATCAAAGGAAGAAAGAGAATACATGATATATGAGTTCATTTACATAAAGTTCTACTTAAAATAAAGTTCTAGAATGCACAATAATCTGATAGAAACCAGATAAATGGTTGTCTGAGAAGGCAGTGGGGAGGGGGTAGGAGGACAGGATTTCAAAAGGGTATGAAAGAAGCTTTTGGGGGTGGTTGACATATTCATTGTTTTGATTGTCAGTAATGGTTTCGCAATTCTGGGTGTTTCTGTTATGATGTTAAGTAATTACATTTTTGAAATATGTGAAGATCGTTGTATGTTAATTATTATGACTTAATAAAGCTGGTATTAAAAATAATACCCAGTAATGCTAAAATTTCCACACATTCTTTTTTAAAAGAGGAAACATAAATACATTTTATAAGCAAATTTTTCTGGGGCCCTTTACAGTTTACAAAGTATGTGCACGTCTATTCATCTTATTTGATCATCTAAACCAATGGTTCTCAACCTTCCTAATGCTGCGACCCTTTAATACAGTTCCCTATGTTGTGGTGACCCCCAATCATAAAATTATTTTCGTTGCTACCTCATAACTGTAATTTTGCTACTGTTATGAATTGTAATGTAAATATCTGATATGCAGGATGGTCTTAGGCGACCCCTGTGAAGGGATCATTTGACCCCCAAAGGGGTCACGACCCACAGGTTGAGAACCACTGATCTAAGCCATCAGAAAAACAGAGCTGCTACTGATTACCTTGTCTATTCTCCCAGAATTGTAGAGAGGATCAAAGGAGGACAATATGAAAGCGCTATACGTGCGTCACTATGAAAGTTTAGAGACAGACTGTGTTATGGTCCATTATTTCACTTCCAGGAAACATAGTTGAAAGCATTTTCTGTTAGATCCATGCAAAAACTTATTTAGCTCAATGGTGTTGCTGGGAGGACTTCATTTCTTTCTGTCTATGTGGATTTTATGTTTCTTGATTTTTGTGTATCTAACTCTCCCCAGGGATGCTATAATATGACGCTATGGAGTGGGCATGTTCTGCATGGGGTCAGCTCCCAAAGGTGCTCCAACTCGCAAAGAAAAAAAAAATGATCTCCACATTTTCCATCCCCACCCACCTTTTAAGGAAATTTTGTGTTTAACTGCTTTCTTTTACAATGTGAGATAATAGCCACCTCACTGAGGAGATTTATTGTACTTGTGAACTTTCAGGGAGCAGGTTCAATTTTAAGAGCAAAATTTAGTTGTTTTCCCATCATTGATTGAGAGCCCCTTCCTTTGGCAGCCTTAAGAATGTTTCCAGGAGGTGGCTATTAACAGAGAGCTGATTTTACTGATGTTTATTTTGATGGATGCCGCCTAAGCAGTATGCCATCTTTTATGTATAACTATGCAGAGCTTTTTGAGACCTTTATGTTCTTATTAAAATAGTCTATTGTGGAATGCTCTATTATTGTCACTAAGTGCTGTGGAATCTTTGGTAGTTAGTTTCTACAGCACTTAGCAACTGTAATGAAAGTATTCTACATCTACCTCCTCCTTTCCTTCCCCATGTTACTAGCCTACTTTTTCAAACCCTCCTCACCTTTTACTTGGCCTCTTGCAACAGGCTTTTAGCTTACCTCCTCTCTTCTTTTCTCTTTTCTCCTTTAACCCATTTTGACCCAGAGCTGTCAAATTAATCTTTCAGAAACAATTATTTTCCTAGTTCAAAAATGTCCTCAACAATTCTCTATTGCCTGAGGAGTAAAGACCCAACTGTTAAGTTGTTCAGAGTGTGCTAACAACTAATGTTTTCTCTCCTCCTCTCATCTTTACTTAGTACACAAACCACTACTCACTGTTTCCTGAATGTTTGCCAAAACTTAGCACCTTTGTAGCTTTCCTCATGCTCTTTCAATGCCCTATGAATGAGCTTTGCTCATGCCCTTTCAATGTCCACAAGCAAATGCTTTCTCTTAAAGACTTGACCTACATGCTACCTTTCTTGATACCCCAGTTAGGAGTTGGAAATATTCTCATTCTCTTGCCCTTCACCCTGCCTCCACTTCCACAGCACTTACAGCTTTTAGACTCTTACAATGAGTGGGTCATATCTGGGCCTTGAGTAATGCCTGGCACTAAATAAATGTTTCTCTAATAAATGAATGTATGACATCACACTAACCTTAAGTTCCTTAAGGGTAAAAGCTAAGTTTTACTTGTTTTCTATTTTGCCCATTATTTAGCATAACAAGTTTATACAAAGGAGATGTCCAATATGTGCCTATTACATGAATGAAGATGCTTCCATCATAAAACGTCCAGCACGTGGACCCAATTCTTCCAAACCATTATTCCTAGGCAAGGAAGTAGTTAAGTATTCTATACTTATTCCAATTACCCTGTCTTCTTCCTTCTGGCATATTCATCTACTGCCCCACAAAGAACAATATCAATTCAAACTAAACAAAAGGTGAGCCATGAAACTTTATTTTGAGACCAGCCCAAAAGGCAAGAGGTTTTATCTTATAATAGTCATTAGAAATCATTCCAGTTACAATTCCTGGCTCCAGTTGCTCTGCTTCAGTTTGAGTATGTGTCACTTCTTATGTTGAAACTAATGTTGTAATTAATCCCCAGTGTGATAGTATTGAGAGGTGGGGCCTTTAAGAGGTGACTGGATCATGAGGGCTGCCCTCATGAATGGCTTAACCCATTCATGGATTAATGGATTAATAGGTTATCATGCAAGTAGGACTACTGGCTTTATAAGAAGAGGAAGAGAGACCTAAGCTACCATTCTCAATCCCCTCATCTTGGGATGCCCTGAGCCACCTCAGGACTCTGTTGAGAGTCCCTACCAGCAAGAAGGCTCTCACCAGATACATACACTGGACCTTGGACTTCCAAGCCTTTTTAACCGTAAGAAATAAATTCCTTTTCTTTATAAATTACCCAGTTTCGGATATTTTAAGTATAGAAAACAGACTAAAACACACCTCAAAGTTGAACTTTCATTATGAACAGATTTTATTTATGTAAAGTAGCTCTTACTACTATCTCCACTCCAATGACTGTATAAGCCTTTATCATTTTAGACTAGACTAATGTTATAGTTGATTAATTTAGCTCTCAGTTACCACCCTAGCCCATACACCTTATGCCATCTTCTACTCAGAAGTAACTATTTCTAAAATGTAAATCAGATCATGTCATTCTATTTCTTAAAATCCTCCAGAGGCTTCTAGAATAAAACTCACACTCAGTATGATACGAATCTGAAAGCTGCAAGTGCTGAGGAAGTGGAGGTGGGGTGAAGGGCAGGAGAATGAGAATATTTCTGACTCCTATCAGGGGTATCAAGAAAGGTAGCATGCAGGTCAATATGACTTGGTATTGCCTTCCTTTCAGACTTCATTTTCTTCCACCTTCTCTCTCATTTACTATGCGCTGCCCATGGTAACCTTCTATCCTCTGCTTTAACATGCCAAATCTACCTTTCTCTCAGGGCCTTTGGCTTGCCATTCCTACTTTGGAATGCTCTTCCCCAAGATGTTCACATGGCAATTTCCTTTCACATCATTCAAGTCTTAATTCAACTGTCAGAGAAGATTTCCTTTCTTAACAAGCCTGGATACACGAGAAATTTTTAATGTTCTTCAGAGCATGACTCGGCGCCTGTGGCTCAGCGGGCTAAGGCGCCAGCCATGTACACCTGAGCTGGTGGGTTCGAATCCAGCCCGGGTCAGCCAAACAACAATGGTGGCTGCAACCAAAAAATGGCGGGGCGTTGTGGTGGGCGCCTGTGGTCCCAGCTACTTGGGAGGCAGAGGTAAGAGACTCACTTGAGCCCAGGAATTGGAGGTTGCTGTGAACTGTGATGCCACAGCACTCTCTCCAGGGTGACAGCTTGAGGCTCTGTCTCAAAAAAAAATGTTCTTCAGAGCATGCCTCAGTATTGATATTCACTTCTTTATTTGTTTATACATATCATATTTTTCCATCTCCAAAATGTAATATTGATGGCAGGAAGTCTGTCTATCTTGGTCTTTGCTGTATCCCAGCAACATAATATTGTGCCTAGGTGTTAATAAATATTTGATAGCTAACTGACTTCTGTAAGTATTTTTGAGCATCTACTTTTATGTCAGATTATGTACTAAGTTCTGGGGGTTTTGACACTGAGCAAGATACAGTCCCTTCCCTGGAGGAGCTCATACTCTGGTGGGGAAGATGGATGTGGAAAGACAGTTCTATCAAGGTTCGATAGGTGTCATGTTAGAAGGATGCACCAGGTGCTATGGAAGCACTAAAGAAGAGGTGTCTAAACCAGCCTAGGGCAGAGTGAGGAGTCAGAGAAAGCTTTCCAGGGAAGGTTTTGCTTGAGCTGGAGCTTTAAAGTGTGAAGAGCATGAAGATGTGTGTCTGTGGGGTGGACAGGGGTGGACAAAGTGATTCTAGACAGAGGACAGGGCACAAAACACCAAGGAACATTATGGGAACCAGAATTCATTTAGTGTGCTTGGGATATGGTGTGTAAGAGAAGGATTGGGAGATGATGCCAGTAGGCAGAGCACACAGCAAGGCTTTTAGATGCCACACATAAGGAGTTTGGAGTTATCTCAGACAATTGGGAGCTACTGAAGATCTTTAATGGAGAAGTTGGGTGGGAACATGCATTTTCCATCTCTAAGGCAAGAAAGAGTAACATTAAGCCCAAACTTTAGGGGTGACAGATGTAAACACTCCAATCATCCGTATCTGTATTATGCCTGGTAGGCACAATCCCAAAATCCAAATACCTACCGGACAGGTAAAGGGCTTTGTCCACCATGTATTCCTCAGCAAAGCGAATGTGACAGAAATTCTTTTTGCTCTTCCGAATGGCAATGATTTCTCCACACTGTTCAAACACCTCCATGATGATTTGCTCTGTCCCGTTTTCAGGCAGGCCACCCACAAATACTGTTTTGCACCCTGGTGGTCTTTCTCTGGTTGCAGGAGGTGGAAGATCTAAGTGTAAGAGCAAAAGCAAATTTAAATGCTTGCTTGGGACACACCTCTTTGAAGCCTAATGGAGTTTGGACTATTGGAGGGTTATACCATCCCCATGAAACTTTTGCCTAAGAGTGCCCTCCAAGGTGCTTATCTCTGATTCATGGAAATCGTCCGCATGAATGTAAAGATCATTTCACTCGTGATTTGGTAACCATGAGGTCTAGAGCAGTGGTTCTCAACCTGTGGGTCATGACCCACAGGAACTGTATTAAAGGGCTGCGGCATTAGGAAGGTTGAGAACCACTGGTCTAGAGGATAAAGAAGCCCAGGCCCATCTGTCTGCCCCATGGGGAGTTCTTTAGTTTTGTTCCCTACTTTTGTTGTGAAAATCCAATTATGCCAAATTTTCAGTCATTTTTATTAAAAAGATAGTGGGAGAAAATCCCACTCAGTTTTAAACTCTTATTTTCAAGTGTTCTCAGAACCATTGTCCCCCAGACTGGGTTTGTTTAATTCAGATTGTAGTTGTTATATTCTCTCTGTTCATGTCTACTGAAAGAACTAGTTCAGGATTTATTTGACAATGATAGGGTGAATATTTACAAGAATTTTCTTTCTTTCTTTTTTTTTTTAATAATTTTATTGAATCATAATTATGTACATTGGTGCAATCACAGGGCACGATTCATATACATTCAGAAATATTTTGATCGTACTGTTACAGATATCCTTCATGGCATTTCCTTGATCACT
>CAUYON010095370.1:0-15565 GCA_963573935.1 Arctocebus calabarensis
ACAGCCACCGACAGGATCAGACCGAATGAACAGACGCAACCACTTGCCCAATCTCCACCGCTTTAGCCTTCCTCAGGGTGTCCAGAAGCCTCACGCTGTCTCCCTGTGTCCCCAAAGGGAAGTTTCTGGGCAGATCCCACCTGGCAGAGATGCCTGAGGTCCAATCTCCCCAGTCTCAATGTGCCCAGCCGCAAGGAAGCTGTTACTCGTCCGCCATCTTGCTCCACCTCCTTTCAAGAGAACTCAGCATTCTTTTCTTATTGGTTGTATTTTGCCCCCTTTTCTATCCTAAAATAAAATTCATAGAACATTATCTTTTACCTATTCACATAATATAAAAAATATTATGCTTTTTGTAACAAACAGGAAAAATGAGGGTAATTTATAATTAAATCATAATTATAAATGACTCCCCTGGAAGACATTTGAAATTGTTGGGTGCTTTCATCTACTGATAGCAAGTATCTTTCGGGTAGGAATATAAGGAGCCGTGATATAGAAGAAGGACTTGAAGATGAGAGAATAGTGCAGTTGGTATTAAAATACACGTAGATTGGACTTGTGTGTATGTGATAAGAGAAAAGGGTAAATAAGCTTAAAGTAGGGATGTGCACTAAGTCCCGGTAAACACCCTTGAAATGGAGAAAATGAGCCTGGCCTCTTTATAATTGTAAAGTAATTGTCAGAGTAAATTCCTGTTGTGACATGAGACAAAGTGACAAAGTATCATAAAACAAAACAAAACCCAAGCAAACAAAACACATCTCCTAACTTGAAGTCTCATGTCAAGCCACGTTATTTAGTCTCTGGTACTTTAAGGCCTCAGAAGTCACATCTTTCAATAGATGAGGAGACTCCAGGATGGATTGGAAAAGAGAGTAATACAAAAAGACATGGAGAAATAGACCTCTGTGAGCAAAAGCAACAGCCCATTCAAAATTAGATAAACAACTTCAAACACGTAATTTTCACGACATAAATTCATCATTATTTTGGTAAAAAAATTAAAAATTCTATAGATTGTCAATAACATGTTTTAAAAACCTAATGAAATGTTATTCCTATGTGCATGTTTCTGCCAATTTGATTATGTTTGGCTATAAGTTTATAGAATGAACTTTGTATATTCTCTGTACATATTTGTAGGTAACTGCTACCAAGGCAGGATGAAACAGATGTGTTATTTTGGTGATTAAACTATTAATGGCAGAGTTGCTAGAATTTACACCGTAGTTGGATTTCTGGAAAAAAATTTGTTGGTTAAATGAGGAAAATATTTTGTACATAAAGTAGAATTGGACATTCTGGTCTCATTTATTTGTAATTTTTTAAAGCCTTTTAGAACATTTGAAAGTGATGCAGGATGTGGACATTTCTTTGTTTTGTGGGACTGTCCCCTGAACTTCAGGATGTCTACTATTTCCCTGGTGTGTCTTTGCTCACTAAATATCACTGGCACTTTCCCAGTTAGCAACCCCAAACACCCCTTCTCCTAGCAATTTCTAAATGTCCCTAGGGAGTAGGACTGTCCCTGCTGAGAGTCACTGAGGTATACGGTCTTGTGACCTATGGTAAGAACTTTGGATTTCACTCTGAGTGGCATGGGAAGACAGGGGAGAGTTGTAAGCAGGGGCATGATGTAATCCGAGCTTATTTTAAAAGGACCATCTGACTGCTGTGTGGATAATAGATTATAGGTGGGAAATGGAGAGGGAAGGAAGACCAGTAAGGCACCTATCCCAATGAGCCAGGTGGGACATGATGGTGGCTTGAGTCTGACTCAATCTATTCTGAAGGTTGTGTATAGGTTGGATGGGTGTGTGTGTGTGGTGGGGGGTGTGTAGAAAGAGAGAGGAAGGGAGAGAGACTCCATGATTTTTGGTACATGTGTAGCTAACTGGTACAATTGAATTTCCATTTTCTGAGATGATGAAGACCAAGGGAGGGCCAGGTGCTGGGGTTGATCTTGAACATGTTAAATTAGAGATGCCTAATATACTTCCTGGTGGAGGTGTTGAGTTAGACAATTATAATTTGAGGGTTCCTGTGGGAGGCTGGGGCTAGAAGATCATAAAGGGTCATATAGTATTTGAATTCATGAAACTGGAAGAGATGAATAAGGGAATTAGTGTGACTAAAAAGGAGGACAATGCCAAGGACAAAGAGCCCAGGAACTTGCCCTTGTGTAGAGGCAGAGAAATGAGGTAGAATATGCAAAAGAAACCAAGAAAGAGAGCCTGGTATAGGGGAAAATCAAGAGAATATAGAGGGTATCTTGGAAACCAAGTAAAGAAAGTACTATATTTCCTTTTTCTTTCTTACTTTCTTCTTCTTCTTTTTTTTTTTTTGTAGAGACAGAGTCTCACTTTATCATTCTTGGTAGAGTGCCATGGCGTCACACAGCTTACAGTAACTTCCAACTCCTGGGCTTAGGCGATTCTCTTGCCTCAGCCTCCCGAGTAGCTGGGACTATAGATGCCCGCCACAACGTCCAGCTATTTTTTTTGTTTTGTTTTGCAGTTCGGCCAAGGCTGGGCTTGAACCCACTGCCCTCGTTATATGGGGCCAGCACTCTACTCACTGAGCCACAGGCACCTCCCAGAAAGTACTATATTTCAAGAAGGATACAACTGTGTCAAATACTGCTACATGTAGGAAGGTGAAGACTAGAAGCTACTACTAGGTTTAACTGTAGTGTTAAAACTGTAACACTTAACTACACACACTCTTCCTACAGATTTTATTGCTCTTGTAAATAGAATGCATTTTTTATTTACATCTTCTAATTATTTATCACTATATTAGTTTTAATATATGGGACCTTTAGATAGCTATGATTTATTAGATTTGGTCCTTTCTCAGCTTGCTAGAACTTTTTTTGAATACTTTCTCTCCTTCACCTGTTACTGTGATATATTAGTTGATCTGAACTATCCTTGCATCTTTCCCATAATGGTTACAGTTTGTTTATATTCACTGATGATTCTATTGGGTTATTTTTTGCATTGTGTTCATGGTGAGATTAGAGTATAGCTTTTTTCTTATACTTTGTCCATAGTTAATATTAAAGTTGTACTAGCCTCATGAGCTGGATGCTTGCTTTCTTTTTCTATTCTTCAAAAACAGTTTGTATAAGAGAGAGATTATATATTTATTATTTATTTATTGCTTTAAAGTTTTGGTAATTTTCACCTGTAATGTTGTCCGGCCTGGTGTCTTGGGTAAAAAGAGATTTAAAAAAATTATCTCAGTTTCTTTAATGATTATGAATTTATTTAGGCTTTGTATTTTCTTTTTCCCCTCATGTCAATTTTGTCATTCACGTATTTCTAGGTAGCTATTTTTTTTAGTCCACATTTCCCCACATTTAGTGCCATTGATGTTATAAATAGAGTACTTCTTCCTCTTCTGTGGCTTGGCCTTTGGATTTCCTAGCTGTGGCGTCGGTCTCAGCCACGTGGTAAGCTTGCAACCCAGTCTGCAAACCCAGATGTGCGGGAACTACTATGTTTATTTCTCCAGAGCTCAATTTAGGCTTTATTTGGAGCTCCCATTCCCTCAGGGCCACAGAATCTTGGTCTCGGGCAATTTGGGGATCCCCCTCCATCCCTGGGATATACAGAGTTCCTTAAGATCATATGCCATGCTGGCACCTCTGTTGAGCCGTCCTTCCTTCCGTCTGAGGGTCGACTTAGGTCTCCCGACACCGCCAGTTCACACAGGCCCCTTCTAAGTGGTCCCCGTCCTGGTCTCTAAGGCTCCTTTGATTTCCTGAGCGATCTCATTCATACTTGCTACTCTTGGGTGCACTGCAGTCATTTTGCTTTTCTCAAGGACAGGTCACCTGGGAGATTATGTCATGCTCCTCTACCTTGACACTCCACACGGCCATTTCTCCTCGGGGATCTCGCTGCTTCTTGGATTCTCCGTGGGAAGTGGTCCCAGGTCCTCTGCGCTCTCCACTCCCACAAACACATCTCCCTCTGGTTTTCTCAAGCTTAGTGCTGGGGAGCAGAGTGAAGGGCCCCAACCCAGGAACTCACCAGTGCCTAGGCTTTCATCACCTCCCTGCCAACTTTCTTGGGCCCAGGAGTTAATTGTTTCTAGCTGCAGAGGAAGGAACTATTGCTCACCTTCATCTTATTTTCTCCCGAATCACCCATATCCCTTTATTCCACCCATTTCCTAGGCTTTGGAAATCTGAGAGCCAGAAAGAGACCCTTAGCTTGTTACGTGGTGTTCTGCTGTAGCACCTTTTACCTGAGGCTGTGGGCTCGCAAAAGCCAATGTGAGTAAGAGGACAGAATACCGAGGACTGGGCTGAAGGAGATGCCAATGGATACTTCACAGCTGTCCCCTTCGCTTCTTCATTTCACAGATGAGGAGACAGAATCTCAAGAGAAGTAAACTGATTTGCCAAGGCCACAAGTAGTTGGTGGAGTGGAGACCCCAGATCTCAGATACCCTAACTTCTCCTCTCTTATTCTTTGATGTTATTTATTGTTGAGCAGTTGTTTGAAAACTTTATGGACTTGGGTTCTATAACCCAATGGATAGTCTAGCAAGATTTTTAAAAACATTGTAACTGATCTCATGAGGATCCTTGAGCAAAGGAATCATTTTAGATACTACATTTTATTTCATTGTTTTTTGAGACAGAGTCTCACTTTGTTGCTGTGGGTAGAATGTCGTGGTGTCACAGCTCACAGCAACCTCAAACTCTTGGGCTCAAGTGATTCTCCTGCCTCAGACTCCTGAGTAGCTGAGACTACAGGTACTTGCCACAATGTCTGGCTAGTTTTTCTATTTTTAGTAAAGATGGGGTCTTGCTCTTGCTCAGGTAGGTCTTGAACCCCGAACTTAAGCAATCCACCTGCCTCGGCCTTCCAAAGTGCTAAGATTATAAGAGTAAATTACCAGGCCCAAGCCAATATTGTGTTTTCTTGACAACTAGGTTTCAGTACTTGAAGAGCAAATATGCCTTCTTTAATGTTACTCTTTCAATAGAAACATTTTCTAAAAATCTGCTATCCTCTTTCTACTTTGTGAAAACAGATGTGATTTATTGCTCTTTGCTGTTCCATTACCTAGCGTGGGTATGCCCCAGTGGAGGTGCGAAGTTGGTCCTTTTCTTGAGGACAAAGGGCACCATTTTGAATGTTGATTTTTTTTATGTTATGGTATAATATGGTGATGCTCCCAAGGTCAAGATCTTACTGGCTGAATAAAGTGTTTGACCCCTACCCTGGGTTCAGCTGTGCTTTGAGCTCTTTTGTTTCTTGTTATGATTTTTGCTTCCTCCTTCCCCTTAGGCTGACAATTGTCTCTGCCTTGCAGTTAGTGACTCCCTATGCTGCAAGCAGCTCCTCTCCCACAACCTTCTTCCTAATATCTTATTTCTGTTCTGCCAGAGGCTTAGAAACTAGATAAATAAGATTGGTAATATTGTTTGCAAAGTTAGAGTAAATAGCCTCTGAGGCAACGCTCAAAGCTTTCCTATGGGAAAGTGTGTGAGCCTCCTCTGCCCCGGCCCTTGCTGGCATCTTTTTTTTTTTTTGTTTGAGGGCTCTAAGCCCTTTTTGTGTACATCCTGCTTCCTGTCTCTGCAGGTCCCCGAGGTTGCTCCATGTCTACACAGTGAATAGGTGAGGGATAACGGCTTCTTAAAAATTGATTTACAGATACTGTAAAAATATTCTGCATTTGAATAAGTTGTATTCTTAGCATGGAGCTATTAATTAGATCCCTGGCAAATCAGAAAAAAAAAAATAACAGCTATGGAACCACAGAATACCTTTGGGCAATCTGATTATTTAAGATGCAAACTATAATGCTGACCTGGAGGGCTTTTTGAACCACAGCTGTCAGTTTAAACAAAACTCTCAAACCTAGTTAAACTTTGTTGGATGGGGCACTAGCTCGAGAACTGGTTGGACAACATTTAAAACTTAATGAGCAGCTTTTCATCAGAAAACAAACAGAAGTAATAATACTTACATACATACATTCTTTGAGGCCAACTATAAGTTTTAGTACTTTTAGAAAACAGGGAACAATTTCCTGCACACAGATTAATTGTAATGTTGATGAATTTTCTTCCCCTAGTTGTTACATGGTGAAATTGAGCTATTTTCCCATACCCCTGCCCCTTCCTTCCCTGCTCTTCTTTTTTTCTTTCTTTCATTCCTTCTCATTCTGTCAGTCTATACACATAGTCAGCCTTTTTATTTTATTTTATTTTTGCCAAGGCTGGGTTTGAACCCGCCACCTCCAGCATATGGGGCCAGCGCCCTACTCCTTTGAGCCACAGGCACCACCCAGTAGTCAGCCTTTTAAATTTTCACTTGGTTCTTAGAAGAAAGGGAATGTATATATTGTATTTACTTTTGAATCCATGATTCATTTTTTGCTCATGTATGACAATACTGAATTTTCCTTTCCTAAACACTTATCAAGTACCTTCAAGGTGCCAAATGTTAGGGAGATGTAATCTCCGATATACACATTTTAATACGTATAAAATAAAAGGAACATTCCTGCATGCGAGTTATTGAGTACAGAGGGTACCGGTCTCAGTGGGGTGGGGTTGTAAGGCTGAGGTGGGAGGATTGCTGCAGGTCAGGGGTTCGAGGTTGCAGCGATAGAGTGAGATCCCATCTCTAACATGAAAACAGAAAGAAAGAGACATAGAGGGCATGGTTGGGAGAAAACAGTGTGGGCTGCAGTATCTGGCAGGAAATTTAGCTGGAAAGGTAGAAAGTCGTCAACACGTGGCCCTGGGAAGGTTTAAGTTTTTTTTTTTTTAATTTCAAAATATTAAAGAGATACTAGTGTTTTTGTTATGTAGATACCTTTGTATAGTGTTTAGTCAGGGCTTTTGCTGCACCACCTGTCACCAGAACAGTGTTAACTGTACCAATAGGTAAGTTTTTAAGCCTTGCCCTTCTCACTCTCCCCTCTTCTTGGTTTCCAATGACCTCTCCTTTTCTTTGTGCCTATGTGTGCCCAGTAATTAGCTCCCAGTTGTTAGGGAGCACATGAGGTGTTCGTTCTTCCATTCCTCAGATACTCCAGTTAGGATAATGGTCTCCAGCTCCTTCGAAGTTGCTGCAAGGAACATTATTTCATTCTCTTTTAAGGCTTCATGGTAAGAAATTTTGGTTTGATTCTGATGGCGCTGGGCTGCCACAGAAGCACGTGAAGCAGGACAGTGACATCATACAATTACTGTTTTATAAAGATCATTCTGGAGGAATGCCAGCATGGACTTACAGAAAGTGAGAGTTAGGAGCTAAAGCCTAAGTCCAGAAGAAATGAAGAATGTGTGAATTCAGGCAGAGGCAGCGTGGCTGGAGAGCAGGGCACATGTGAATCAGCAGCAGGAGACACCCATGGGTGATGGGCTCAGAGTCTGCTGACGGTTATGACAGTGAGCCATGAAGGCTGGACCATGTGAAGTTGCTGTTTTTATGAATAAGAAGCGATCAAGTCAGCAAGTTCACTTGGTTCAGCTTAATCCACTATAGCAGCTTGAGGAAGGATGGTGAGAACCCGATTAGAGAAAAATTTACAATAAAACTGCCTTGGATAGAAAGAAAAGAAATTGGACTATCACTGAAAAGGTGGTATAAGGATTTTCTTTTAAATGAATGTTTATATGCTGCGGGGAAAGACTTAGGAGAGAGAGAGAGAGATATTGAAGATACAAGAGAAGATAGATTTAATTTTTGTTATTATTTATTTTTAACTTTCGTTATACTTTAACTTTTATATTTTGGGCAAAGTAATGCATAAACATAGCTTAGAGAGTCATATAGTGCTACTCAGCTTAGAATCACAGTTCCTTGCCAATTCTGTCCACACCTCTTATTCCTACTCTCCACGGACAACCATTTTCCAGCCTTTTAGCTATTTCATTTATATATATGTCTTTCTATTTCTAAATTGTATTTTAAAGCTGCTAATTCCTGATTTTCCCCATCTTAGATGGCATCTATTGATTTCTTATGATTTCTTTGCTTTTGCCACCACCCACTCCTACCCCATGGTCATACAGTTTCCTTTCCTGTCTTCTTAATACAGTTAAGCATAAGTTTTGATATTTGCAATATTGTATTCAGGTAGAGATCACAATAACATTTTTTCTCAAGTAAGTGCTTTTTCTCAGAGTTAATGATTGCAAAGGGGTTTTAAACCTAATCACTTAATTTTTTATGTATACAGCACTAACTTTTGCCTCTACTCTTTCTGCGAGTGTAAGTGTCTTCTTAATATATTCACACGCAAGAGGTGATCTCTCCTGTTCTGGTCGAGGCATTCCTCGGGGAGCCCTCTGAGCTCCCGGGGGAAGCTGCAGGCCTGGCCTTTGCCTTCGTCCGCCTGTCGACTGGGTCTCACATCTTCCCCTTCTTTGACGTACTAAGTCCTGAGGAATGGGACATGGGGAGTACATTTTGGTGTTTTTTAGGTCTTACCCATTGGAAAATTTTACTATTGCACCTTCTCTTAACATAATCACTTGGTTGGTAGTAGAAGTCTAGTTGGAAATCATTTTAGTCCGAGGACTGTTCTAACTTCAAGTAGTTATGTTTGTAGAGGAGGAATCCAGTCACCTTCTCATTTCTGTTCCTCTTTTAGTGACTTTATCTCTCTTCTCTTAAAACCACTTTGAACCCCAAGTTTCCTGAAGTTTCCCAAGGACAGGCCTTGAGGCAGCTCCTTTTCTATTCCTTTGTCGCAGACCTTCCCTTCTGATAACTCACATCCTCCAGCTCTGAGTAATTTTCTTTAAAATTTTTCTTTTAAAATATATTTCTTCTCTCTTTCTGGAACTTCCATTATTTGGGTGCTGGGGGTCAGGACTGACTCTCTGAATTTTCTCTCTCTCTCTTATTTTCTCTCTCATTCTCTCCCTTTTTTTTTTCTGAGAGAATTTTCTCCATTTTAGCTTCTTTCTTTGTGTTCATTCCGCTAGAATATTATGTTCCTCAGATGTGGGGAAGACATTATTTGGATATGTACAGGAGGGCCTAGGGGGGCTGTTTCCAGTCCCACTTGAAACCTCACTTTTGGAGTTTGGTGCCTCCAATCCCTAAATCTTTCTGAGGTTCTGGGTAGGACTTATTTTTGCTTGCGGGCTTTCATTTTTGTAAAATGTGGTTATATTTCATAGAGAGTTGTTGATGAAATAATAAAATATTTACAAGACATTCTCTTGTCAGTTTATTCACGTTTGTTATTTTTAATGTATGTATGCCTTTTTAACTTATTTGTACACTGGCAGCTTACTTCACACCTTATAACAGCAAGTCACAAGAATAAATAACCACCTTGTAGAATACATTTTGAGGTTCTTGCTGTCCATCAAGTCAGGTCCAAAGTAAACTTCCTTTCATATATTTGTTCCCAATTAGAAGTGTTTATTTAAAGCAGTGTCTTCCTGCCTGAGATAATTGTTTCTATAGATGCTTTTTAGAAATCCCCTTTACTAAGACATTATTAAACATAGCTTTAAGAAAATGGAAGTTGGAACTAACAGAATTGCTGTCAGCGTTAGTAGCTCAGGGATGAATAATCTTTCTCCTTCTTATTTAGTTTCATACATTAGAGAGAAAACATACCATTGGAATATCCAGATAGATAAAATTTAAGTTAGTTTAGATAATAGCGCTTCTAGAAATATGGGGAAGTCAGGTCCTTGAATCATTGAAAAATTTTGTTTTCTAATCTATGGGGAATAATGTTAGATTTTGGTAGTTGATTATAATCTCCTAAGGTTAATCTGGAGATGATACTCTTCCATTTATTAACTTGTTTCTTAAATAATTCACACGAAGTGTCTGATTCCATTACCCTGTGAATGGGTTGAGGAACTCCGTGAGTGACAGTGTGGTGTGCGTGACACCAGCAGCGCCCGCCTGGCCTGCCAGCTCGTCCAGTGGAGCAGGTCCAGAGGTTTTGACATAAAGACTGGAAAAGCAAGAATCACGGCCAAATGCCACCCTTGATTTATATATCATAAAGATAAACATTTATGATAACATATAAATTGATAAATATATTTTTCCGAGTAGAGAAACCAAATGATCGAGAAAAGGCATAAAAAGAACGTAACATTCTAACAACAAAATGGGTAGTTTCTCGTGAATTTTTCTATTCCTACTTTAACATTCTGCATTTTAAGCTATCTGTAGCCATTTTAAACTCAAACGTTGTGTTTTCATTTCTGTATTGCTACCCTGCTACCACACAATGAGTATGAGTCATCATGTCTTGAATTGATAGGGTATTAACAGCCATGCAGGCTTAACCTTTTTTATCCCCCAGAAATCCCTTTGTGTCAATCCTAGGTAACCTCTCTTTCCCTTCAACTTTCTGCAGTATCTATAATGAAGGCACATGCTTTCCCTGCTCCAGATTTTTATTTTCCTAACAACTCCTCCCAGGCTTATCCAGCATGACTCAGAAGCAGGAAGGGGCCTCAGATACTTCACCAAGGGACCATCGGAGGATAATGAAGTAAGACTGTGAGTTCCTAAGAAATACAAAGACACTGAGAAACATTAATCCAACACTACCACCACCTGCCAGTTCGTCTGCGGACATTAATAAGGAACTTTGTTACAAACTCACTCCTCTTAGCAGTCCACTGTGGAAGGCTGCACATCTTCGGACTCTTAACTTTCTCTCTTCGTGTCAATTTTTTTTTAATTTATAAAGTTGGAATAACAACTACTACATGGGTTTTTTGTGAGAACTAAATAGAATAATGTTTGTAACGTGCTCGTCAGTGCCTGGAACGGCTGGCATAGAGTGAGTGCAATCGATGGTTGTAGTGCTCGTGGCCCGTGGCATGTTCTTTTACTTATCTTTTGTCAAGCATCTAGCCTTTGGGGGTGATCTGAGTTCTTTGGAAACAACCACATACCATTTACGGCAATGTCTTGCAAGTAAAATGGGTGAACACTTTGCTTGGGACAAAACCATCTTGGGTCAAAAGTCCTGATGTAGCAGTGAGGGAGACACAAAGTCAAATTTTCTTTTGTTAATGGCAAACTGTCTCTGCAGCCAATTCCAACAGATACTCCCAAAGCTAAGGCTGTCTAGATTCAGCTTCTTAAATGGACTCCTTTGAAGTAGTTGGCATCCTCTGGGATGCAAAGAATAAAATGCTGCCCTGTGTTAATCCACCTGTCAAGCATCTTTGAGCAGCTAATGTATGCAAAGGGCTGGGGTGCAGTCCCCATCCTTATGGTCTGGTGAGAGAGATCGGTTTCAAACTCTAAACAATTTTGTAAGCCACACTGTGTAGCCACAGTACGGACTGTGAAAAAGAGGTTGCCAACTGTTTTAAAGGAGTCCATTTTAGAAGTGAAATAGATCTGCACGCTTTTGAAGCTCTCCTTTAAAAAAAAGTAAGACACCCTCCATCAAATAAAACAAAACATCTTGCTAATACGTTTGAGTTCACTGTGGATTCTGGTTATTAAACCTTTGTCGGAGACATATCCTGCAAATATCTTATATTCTGGGGGCTGTCTGCTTGCTCTACTGACTGTGTTCTTAGCTGTGCAGAAGATTTTTAGTTTCATCAGGTCCCAGTAGTCCCATCTTAGGCTGGGCAAGGGACTTGAAGAGAAACTTCTCTGAAGAAGACAGGTGCACGATCTACAGACACATGAAAATATGCTCATCATCCTTAACCATCAGAGAAATGCAAATCAAAACTACTTTGAGATATCATCTGACTCCAGTAAGACTAGCCCACATCACAAAATCCCAAAACCAGAGATGTTGGCATGCTTGTGGAGAAAAGGGAACACTTCTACACTGCTGGTGGGAATGCAAACTAATACAGTCCTTTTGGAAAGAAGTTTGGAGAATACTTAGAGATCTAAAAACAGACCTGCCATTTGATCCTATAAATCCCCTTCTAGGTATATATCCAGAAGACCAAAAATCGCATTATAACAAAGATATTTGTACCAGAATGTATATTGTAGCCCAATTCGTAATTGCTAAGTCATGGAAAAAACCCAAGTGCCCATTGACTCATGATTGGATTAATAAATTGTAGTATTTGTATACCATGGAATATTGTGCAGCCATAAAGAAAGATGGAGGCTATATCTCTTTCATGTTTACATGGATGGAGCTGGAAAATGTTCTTCTTAGCAAGGTATCCCAAGAATGGAAGAAAAAGTACCCAATGTACTCAGCCCTAATATGAAACTAAGTTATGGCTTTCATACAAAGGCTATAACCCAATCTCAGCCCAAGAATATGGGGAAGGGGGCAAGAGAAGGGAAGGAAAGGTGGAAGGAGGGTGATGGGTGGATCTACACCTAGGGTGCTTCTTAGAAGGGTGCAGGTAAAGTTTGCTAAATGTAGAGTATAAGGGTTTGAACACAATAAGAAAATGCCATGAAGGCTAAGTTAACCAGTTTGGTGAAAATATTTCCGACTATATATGGAACCAGCACATTGTACCCCATGATTGCATTATTGTACACAGCTCACCCACAAGAGTGTTTGGGGAGTAAATTTCCTAGTGAGAGGCAAGCATAAACAAAGACTCTGAGTTAAGAGAGAGTCCAGTGTCTTGGGGAGACCATGTATTCCAGTACGAGTGCTGTGAATGATATACAAAGAGAAAACTTCATCAGTATGCTTTGTGAACTGAAAATTATTCAATTATTTAATACACTGTCAGTTCTTTTAAGAGCTATTTTACAGAAATGCTGCCTTCTATTCGAAATCTCAACTTCCCCCTTCTTGCCCCAACTCCTTGATACAAATTTACTTTGTGCCTCTCTTATGATATTTATTATTTATCTACACATCAGTATATATGTTTTTTAAGGCTGTGACTACCCAAATGATCAGAATCAATTCTTATTTTTCTTTCTGTTTTTAGTAGAACAGATCAAACGAATGCCAAATTTGTTTTGTAAGAGCATAAACATCCTGGAGGCAAGATTATTTATCTTTTGCCTTTTTGTCCTTCAAATCACCTCATGTAATTCCTTGGACTTAGCAGCCACTCTATAAATAAATATTTGTCAAATGTTGTAAATAAAAATATGCTTATTCTTGGGGTTCTGAATTTTATTTTTGAAGTATTTATTTATGTTATTAAATCACATGTGGGATTAGGAGGCTTGAAAGAATGTTCTTATGGATCTGTCTGAAAATTTATCATTTCTTCTCCTAGATCCGTATGAGAGAAGTTTGGAGGAGATGGAATTTAGTATGGAGAAGAGATAACAGAAGGCTGATTATTAATGTTATTTTATTTTTAATAAAATTGGAAAAAATGTGTTATAAAGGGAAATTACAAACATATTTCACTTATAAATGAGGATTCAGTATCCTAAACAACATATTAACAAGTTGAATTAAAAATTATTGTTCAAATAATGTACTTTGGTCAAAATTAAAACCAACCTATGTGAAAATTAATCTCTATTTTCTTTTCTTTTTCCTTCCCTCACCCCCTCCCTCCTCCTCTCTTTCTCTGCTCCCCCCTTCCCTCACTCCCCACAGCATCATTAATTGTCTTGTCCTCATATCAAAGTTGAATACATAGGATTCATGCTTCTCCATTCTTGTGATACTTCACTAATGTCTTCCACCTCCATCCAGGTTAATACAAATGCTGCAAAATCTCCATTTTTAAAAATGGCTGAATAGTATTCCATGGTGTACATTTACCACAGCTTGTTAATCCATTCCTGGGTTGAGGGGGATTTAGGCTGTTTCCACATTTTGGTGATTGTAAATTGAGCTGCAATAAACAGCATAGTACAAGTGTCTTTATAATAAAAGGTTTTTTTTTTCCTTGTGGATAGATGGCCAGTAATGGGATTGCAGGATCAAATGGGAGGTCTAGCTTGAGTTCTTTGAGGTTTCTCCACACTTCCTTCCAAAAAGGTTGTATTAGTTTGCAGTCCCACCAGCCGTGTAAAAGTGTTCCTTTCTATTAATGTTATTTTATGGGCTGTTACCTTAATCAATTATTGTTTATCTTTACTAGAGAAATGTTATATATTCCCTAAAATGTAAACATAGGCTAGGTGTTATTATATGGAGATTTGTGTTTCTGAGGGTCTTAACAAAATTTCTTTTATTGATTCTGTTTAATAATAAGACACGTTCTTGGTGTGGGCTTATGACAAGTCCTGCTTCTAGAAAGCTCTTTGATTCTTTGTGATTCCATAGTGTTCACAAACACTATAGCAATGGCACTTGGAATGTGTCTTTCAAAACAGCTGACAAATAGAATGAAATGTTAGGTGCTAATATTTCATGATGCGTGGGATAATTATGTGGCACAAAGGAGGGCATATTAAGTGTCACCCAACATGTGTTGTTAGCACAAGTACTCTGTTTTGCTTAAGGAACTATTAATAGCACAAACTACTTCACTTCTTAGTGGGTTTTCTAAAGCAATATGTATCTTTTTAAAAGGTTAAGAAAAAATATCCAATAAAGGGTAATAAAGTAGAAAACACAAAAAGAAATTATGTGATTTTGAGATCTTAGGTTCTCTAAGGAATGCTATAAAATATGTGAAAAGCTAAAATTTTACTTGTAAAAGCTTTTAGAATTATTAATTTCTGTGCAAAAATCACCTCAAAACTTAGAAGCTTAAAGCAATGAACACTTGTTATTTCACACAGGTTTAGTGGGTTGGAAATCCAGGAGCAGCTTAGCTATGTTATGTAATTCTGGCCCCAGGTCTCCAGTGGGGTCATGTCAAGATGTCGTCTGGGGCTACTGTTATTTGAAGACTTGATTGGGGCTGAAAGATCAGCGTCCAGGATGCCTCAGACACAAGAAGGTCCACGTGGTTGCTTTATTTTTAGTTCCTCATCATGTGAACCTCTCTGTAGGACCTGAGTATTGTTACGACATGGCAGATGGCTTCCCCGCAGAGCAAGCGATCTAAGAAAGAACAAGACAGGAGTTGCCATATCTTTCATGATGTAGCCTATCATTTTATGACTATCATTTCTGCTGTATCTTATTGATTACACAGATCTGCCTTATTCACTGAGGAGGTGGGGCTGCTCAGGAGGTGGGAATCAAAGGGGATCCTCTGGGATGATGGTTACCAGAGTCTTTTTGTAGTAAGATCACCAAGCGGTGCCATAATCATTTTTGTTGAATATTAGGCATAAGTGAGCTGTGTATTAAGCTGCTAAGTTTTATTTTTGTTAATTTTTAAAATGGTTTTATAATAGAAAATATTAAAGAAACTTAATTTAGTTTCTTCATTTCCTTTTTTTCTTTTTGAGACAGAGCCTCAAGCTGTTGCCCTGGGTAGAGTGCAGTGGCATTACAGCTCACAGCAACCTCCAATTCCTGGGCTCAAGCGAGTCTCCTGCCTCTGCCTCCCAAGTAGCTGGGACTACAGGCGCCCGCCACAACGCCCGGCTATTTTTGTTTGGGTTGCAGCAGTCATTGTTGGTTGGCGGGCCCAGGCTGGATTCGAACCCGCCAGCTCAGGTTTACATGGCTGGTGCCTTAGCCCGCTGAGCCATAGGCGCCGAGCCTCCTTTTT
>CAUYON010095373.1:0-21947 GCA_963573935.1 Arctocebus calabarensis
GCCTGTAGTCCCAGCTACTTGGGAGGCGGAGGCAGGAGACTTGCTTGAGCCCAGGAATTGGAGGTTGCTGTGAGCTGCAATGCCACGGCACTCTATCCAGGGTGACAGCTTGAGGCTCTGTCTCAAAAAAAAAAAAAAAAAAAGATATTGAGAGACTTTGTCCTTGTACCATTTCTGTTATCTTTTTACAAATGCGTATGATATGGTCATGGTCATGAATGATGGTCAGATGTGTAACTATTAAGTGTTTCTGTCCTATATTTGGGTGCCATTGTTTAGGTATACATATTTTTACATGTTATAGATTTTTAGGTGTGTGGAGAAAAACCCTTAGTTACTTATAACTTTTTACAAAGCTTACCGCCCCCCCCAGACTCTGTCACTCTGGGTAGAGTAGTAGCATCATCATAGCCTGAGCTCTAGTGATGTCTTGCCTTAGCCGCCCTAGTAGCTGAGACAATAGGCATACTATCACACCTGGCTAATTTTTCTGTTTTTAGTAGAGATGGAGGTTCGTCTCGAGCTCCTGAACTCAAGTAATTTTCCCACCTTGGTCTCCTGGAGTGCTGAGATTATAGGCATGAGTCACCCATGCCCAGCTAATAGCTTACTCTTAAAAAGTTCAGTATATTGCGTATCTTCACCAAGTTTTGTAACGTGAGGGCCAGTTTATGCTCCTGTTAATAACTTGGATCTATTATTGATGTAGTAATTCTCTTATTTCTTTTTCAGAAATATCCTGTATTGCCATACTTGGTTTTAGTATTGAAACAATTTCTATTACAGAGAGACCTTAATGAAGTATTTACAGGTGGAATTGGTTCTTATAGTCTTTTTTTAATGGCAGTCAGTTTCCTTCAGGTAAGTCATAATAGATATTCCACACTATTGTATGCTAAAAGTAAAAGAGAGAAAATGAGCTGGAGAAACATTTTGGAAAAAAATTTAAGTCAACCACTAATCGGATCTTTATAAGCAAATAAGTATTTCAAAATCCTAGAAGAAAATTTTTTTTTATTTGTTTTAAATCCTATGTATTCTAATATCTTTGAGAGTTTTCATTGCATATTTTAACCTGCAGAGGTATGGCCTGGTTTCCATAAGTGTAAATAGTATAGTAGTATAAATGCCAAAAATAAGGATGTCTTCTAAACAGGTAATCTTGTAAGTTTAGTTGCAATTGAGATGTGCTTTTTGGGTAAGATGAGTTAGTCAAGTCTCAGTATTATAAATGGTTCTGTCTGTATGGCAGGGTCATCAGCTTCTCTGATTCTGATTGTTTGGGCCAAACCACCCTGTCAACCTGCTGGGGTAGTGTAAAATTAAGCCTTATTACCAGTTCTGTACCACAGGCCTTCAGTTTTTGTAATGGCAATATGGCCTGCTGTTAACTCCATTATCTGTTACTGCTGTGCTGACCAGAATTGTCATAATAACTGCTTATAGAAGTTAGGATGCCATGTACAGAATTATGATTCAATAAAATTATTAAAAAAAAAAAAAAAAAAAAGAAGTTAGGATGCCGCTTATACCCCTTCCTCTTGATAACTTAGCAAAAATCCAATATAATTTCTTCCTTTTTTCTATTTTTAGTTACATCCTAGGGAAGATGCTTGCATCCCCAATACAAACTATGGTGTTCTCTTAATAGAATTTTTTGAATTATATGGACGACACTTCAATTATTTAAAGACTGGCATCCGGATAAAGGATGGTGGTTCATATGTGGCCAAAGATGAAGTACAGAAAAATATGCTCGATGGTTACAGGCCATCAATGCTTTATATTGAAGATCCTTTACAACCAGGTATTGAAATTAGGTAAATTTGTGGGCATTCAGAGAGGGCATTGTCAGTCGCCTTATATTTTAAACTCTTTAGATGGAAAATGAAGGAATAACTTCTAATTGTAGCCATGCTTTTTTTCACCAATGTATTTTGTAAGCAGACATACCAAAATAAATAGACATACCAGAGAAGATACTTTGCACACTTCCAGATAAGTTGAGGAGAACCCATTTGACTCTCCAAAGCAGAGAACAGATATTAGCTGTTGGGTTGGATTTGTGTGCATCTCCAATTTGGAGACTACTTCTCCTTTTTCTTGGGTCTTTATCCATGATTCCAACCAGTTGTCAGCAGGACCTTAATGAGATGATTCTAAAGTCCTCAGAGTCAGTAAGCATGGTAATATTTGAGTTCAGGTGCAAGAGGTTGAGAGTACTATTTCCTTTGGGGACTTCTTTTCTCTATAATTTTGCAAGGCTGCTCTGTGCTTTTTCTAGCTCCTCATGTCTCACAAGTCAGGGCCTTCGTGAAGTCATGTTTCCTTGTTTATATCCTCATTTTTCTGGACAACATTTTTTCCCGATAAAATCATAAAATATTTAGATTCAGCATTATCAGACTTAAGTGTTTCTAGGCATTTGCATTAATGTGTAAACTTTGACAATAAGGAAAGGGAGTGATGAGATTCACTTGTTGCCTGGGAACCCTGTTCTGGCCTTTTGAGCTGCCTTACAATAAATATTAATTGTTTTATGTGTTGATTTGTTGAAGAAATATTCATTCGGATTCTACACTGGAAAAGCATTCGGCACAGGACACAAAGATTTTTCAACAAGCCCATAGTTGAGTGCAGGAAATATGTATATAGCTAATAGAAACCCAAAATGCATGTATCTAGGTATTTCTAATTTAGCTTAGTTTCACTCTTAGGAGAGAATAGGCAGCTTCTTTTTTGTTTACATCACTGTTTACATATGGGATAGGATAGTTCTTTTTCAGCCAGAATACATTTAAGTAATTTATATGTTGTAATAAGTACCAGCTACCTGATACACAGGTTCAGAGACTGGGGAGCTTTGGAGACAACTGACAGCTCAGGTCTGAGTGCAGCCTAGTGGGGGCTGTTGCCCTTGCTGTCTGGGGGAAAGGGTTGCTAAGGTGTAGTTCTTATCAAGCAACGGTCAAGCTTACTGTGTTGTATGGACATTTCTTTTAAAGGTAATGATGTTGGAAGGAGTTCATATGGGGCCATGCAAGTGAAACAAGCCTTTGATTATGCCTACGTTGTTTTGAGTCATGCAGTATCGCCCATAGCAAAGTACTATCCCAACAACGAAACAGAGAGGTAAAAGTTCCAACTAAAAAATCAGTCCATTGTGTCAAATCTCTTGTGGCTTCTTATCTTCGTATTAATGTTAATTCCTCTCCCCCCCTTTTTAAACACATGCAGCATATTAGGTAGGATAATTAGAGTAACAGATGAAGTCGCCACATACAGAGATTGGATATCAAAGCAGTGGGGCTTGAAGAATAGGCCTGAGCCTTCATGCAATGGTAAGATGCTTTCATTGATTAATTGACCAAGTATTAGAGGCTTTTCTGTGTCGCGTGTGTTTAATGGGAAGAAACGTTTTCCAATCTTTTGCCACTCTTTCAGGAAATGGTGTTACCTTGATAGTAGATACTCAGCAGTTAGATAAATGTAATAATAATCTATCTGAAGAAAATGAAGCCCTTGGAAAATGTAGAAGTAAAACTTCGGAATCTCTTAGTAAACACTCTTCAAACTCTTCATCAGGTCCAGTGTCCTCCTCTTCTGCCACGCAGTCCAGCTCTAGTGACGTAGTAAGTATGAAAGACTTGGATCTTCTCCACCCAGACAAACACACATTTTTCTCTTGTTGGGGTTAACTCTTTCTATTTTTTTATTTTATTTTATTTTATTTATTTATTTGTTGCTGTTTGGCCGGGACCGAGTTTGAACCCGCCACCCTTGGTATATGGGGCCAGCGCCCTACTCACTGAGCCACAGGCGCCGCCCGGGGTTAACTCTTTCTAGAAGGCTAACGCTATTTCCTTCTCTTATTTGCTATTGGGAAATTTTAATAACTTTCGTGCATGTTCTTCAACATTTTATTAGGAAAATTTCTAAGAATAGCAAAAATGAGTGAGTCTTAGTGAGCATCTGTATACCCCCCACTAGATTCTGCCATTAACATGCCTAACCATCTATCTATGAATTCATCTTATTCTTTGAGCCATTTCTTTTTTGTTGTTGTTGTTGTTGTTGTTGTTTTTTGAGACAGAGCCTCAAGCTATCACCCTGGGTAGAGTGCTGTGGTATCACAGCTCACAGCAACCTCCAATTCCTGGGCTCAAGCGAGTCTCCTGCCTCCGCCTCCCAAGTAGCTGGGACCACAGGCGCCTGCCACAACGCCCAGCCATCTTTCTTTTTTTTTGGTTGCAGCCGTCATTGCTGTCTGTGGGGCCCAGGCTGGATTCGAACCCACCAGCTCAGGTGTACATGGCTGGCGCCACAGGCACTGAGCCCTTTGAGCCATTTCAAAGTAGATTGTAGACATCATTTACACTCCCCCAAAGTACTATAGCTTATACGTTACCCAGACTTAATATTTGTTTATAGTTGTTCCCTTTTGATTGACATATAAGGAAATCTTGATTGTACATTGACTGAATTGTATCAAATCTATACATATGTATAACCCCAAATCCTGAGAAGTTACAGAATATTACCATCACCTCAGCAGGCTCCCTCATGATTTTTTGTAGACAATTGTCAGTTCCACCCTCAGAGGGAACCTCTGTTATAATTTTTTAACACCATAGATTAGTTTTGCCTTTTTCAGAATTTCATATAAATGGAGTCGCATGGTATATACTCTTTTATGTCAAGCTTCTTTCATTCACAATGTTTTGAGCATCCTGATTGAATTATTTAAAATTTAGTTATAAAGTTCAGTAGTTTTTATATTTACAATATTGTACAGTCATCTCCACTAATTCCAGACCATTTTCATCACCCCCAAAAGAAACCCTGTATTTATTTAGCAGTTGTTTCTCCTAGTTCGTTCCCCTTTTATCCTCTGGTAATCTCTAAACTACTTTCTGTCTCACACTTGATCTTAGCCAAAAGGCCGAGAAGCGATTACTTTCTGTCTCTATCTTGATAGAATTTTTTCCTTCCCACAAAATTTTAACTGTAGATTATAAGTTAAGTTACTTTTTAAAAATCAAGGTTAATTTTGAGTTTACTTATTTGAAATCTAAAACAGTCTTGCCTATTATTTGAATTTTGACTTCATTAAACATGTGGAATAAAAAATAGATAAGAAAGGGACATGATTTTATGTTGTTGGTGATGACCACATACCATTATGAAGTCTTCCTATACTGAATTTACCTGTGTGCCTTTTGGTTCCTAGAACCATGTGGTATGTGGACAGAATGCCAAGCTGGATGTCACAGACTTACAGGGTGGAACATAAGAGACGAAAGGGTAGGGTTCAGAGAGGCTGGGTAGAGTGCCAGGGTCAAGGGAAGACACCTGAGAAGGAGGCAGCCTAGAAATAGATGGCAGCCCACTGTCCCTGGGAGGGCTGTTCCCACCCACACAGTGTGTTTGGCTGGAGAGATCACAGACTCTGAAGATAGTGAGCCTCTTAATCTCATCATATTGTGTTTGTTTGAAGCCAGAGGCTAGAACCTGGATTCCTTACAGTTTGCCATGTTCTTTCCATGTACCATCATTCGTTTTCTGTAAATAAAAAAGCAAATAAGCCCAGAGCTCTGTGAGTATCAGGGCCAGACGTGGGCAGTTGGGAAACAGAAGCTCTGTGGTAAAATAAGTCACTTCAAATGTTTGCAGAAAAGTTTAAGCAACTGATTTTGTAAATTCTTCAGTGATTTCCTTTACCTCCCAAATGTTTAAATTTAGTTCAGAGAGTACTCAGCAGTAATTGTTTTCCTTTCTGAAAATTGAATATCTAAATTACAAACATTCACATATAACTCATGTGACTTGCATTAGGATTCCGATGCGACACCGTGCAAAACCCCGAAGCAGCTGCTCTGCCGTCCATCCCCTGGGAACCGCATAGGGTCACAAGATGTGCCGTTGGAGTCCTCTCAGGCAGTTGGGAAAATGCAAAGCACCCAAACCACTAACACATCCAACAGCACCAACAAATCTCAGGTGTGTGGAATTTGTGTTTCAATCGTTAGTATTCAATACAAAATGTCTACAGCTGCTTAGATGTGAATAATATACACCAGGTTTGAAGAGAGCTCTAGGTTGAAGAACAAACTCATTTTGTTCTAAGAGGTTGCAAAGCACTATGGTGCTTCTGTAATAGGACATCCTGAGGATCTTTATGCGACACCATGTAACATAAATCTATGTGAGAATTTAGTAACCAGTTGTTTTAAGATGTTCCAGCCAACCCACCATATTATAGCTTCATCAAAAATTGCATCAAATTATAAGAAGGTTTCAGTTGTACTTGAAATAAACTTGCATGAAGTTTTTATGTGGCATCATGGAAGTGTTTTGCATATATGAGATTAATATATCCTTTTTTAATATTTATAACTTAGTTGCCTATGTAGAAATTATCAGGTAGCTGTCAGACATGGTCAGTTAATTAACATTAGCTTTGACTTGAAAGGCACTCTATTTTAAGCATTCTAATTGCCTAAAATTGCTATTAACCGTGAGTAATGAATCAGAGTGAGGGGAGGAAGCCATTTATACTGGGCTTTGGCACAAGGCTGCCTCACCTTCCGAGTATAGCTGGGAGGAGGCATTGGAGATGACCGCCCGGTCACTCATTTGTGACGGGTCTAACTTGGTGAGTTTACATGTCCAGCCTTGGCCGTGTGATTCGAGCACAGACTCATTAAGAGATACCAGTTCAAGTGACAGGACTGACAAGAGGGAACTGGGGGTCACAAGAAAGCCACAGGTGGCAAGACAGCAGGAAAGGTGCAGCAGAACATGCCGACCTTGAACTGCCTGCACCCCTGAGTGTGTCTAAGAGCCTCTTCCAGTAACGCCGCTTCCTGTATGGTATATGGGCTGGTGGTTCCTTAAGAAAAGTTTTACATTCTGCACTCTGTTAGGAAGGCAAGTTAGTGGTCTGTTTTTCGATATTTCCATTAAAATAAGTAAGAGTTTTAGAGATGAAAAGAGTTAAATGCATAATACCTTTTCCTGCCTGCTGAGCAAGTTGGTGATCAGTACCTCTCTAGCCAGCATATTCCTGGTTTGAAAGCTCCCACACATTCAGGTCTTTGAGAGTACTCTGCTAATCTGCAACACTGATGTCTTTTTAAAAACCTAAAAAAAAATTTTTAATTATTATGGGTACATAATAGTTGTATATGTTTATAGGGTACATGTGATATTTTACTATAGACATATAATGTGAATTAATCAAATCAGGGTTATTGGGGCATCCATCACCTCAAGCATTTATTATTTCTTTGTGTTAAGAACATTCTGATTCTGCTTTTTTAGTTATTTTAAAATTGCCCCCTAACACTGGTGTCTTTTTGACTGCCTTCTTTTTCTGCAGCATGGATCAGCAAGGCTCTTCCGTTCTTCCAGCAAAGGCTTCCAAGGTACAACTCAAACAAGCCATGGTTCCTTGATGACAAACAAACAACATCAAGGCAAATCCAATAATCAGTATTACCATGGCAAAAAGAGGAGACACAAGAGGGACGCGCCCCTCTCAGACCTTTGTAGGTAGTCGGCGCTGTGCGATGGACTGTCTTCCTTGTGCAATGATCTCATGCTCAGGACAGTTGCGTAGGGACTCCTGGGAGACGTTCAGGAGCCTCACACTGTTCAGACATTGATTTAGCAACTGCATTTTTTCCCAGCTCGCCACAGAATGGATCATGAAGACTGACAACCGCAAAAACAAAAAGCAAGCAAAAAAGGGGGAAAAAAAGGCTGCGTATTTGATAAGTCATATGCTACACAGGGTCATTTTAAGATTTAAAGCTTGAATGTAAATTAAATATATTTCTCATTGGCTTTATGCAGAGTTATAGGGAATAGTATTCAGTGTGGGTAGGGTGATAGAAACAAAAAACAATTTCCGAGGATGGGATGGGGAAGAAAACGTATCTGATAGGAAGTCCAGATTCCAAAGGGGAAAGTGATCTGTGCATGTTTTTTTTTTTGTTTTGTTTTGTTTTGTTTTTTTAAATATTTTTACATATATTTACCATTTTATTGTGTGTATATATAGAAGACCATATAGGAAATTGATATTTGTAATAGTGGATTTGTTAATACTTTTTACATAACATTACTGTTTAAATTGTAAACAGATTTTTCCTCAGGATTAGTTTGAAAAATAATCTGAATTGTCATCTTAACATCCATATATAGGGAAGTGATTAGTTCTCTTACTCCATTTGTTTTTCTCAGCATTGAAATGACTTACTAGAACCGTTGTGTCCTGCTGCAAAATTTTTTCCTCTCTAAAGAAAAGGTTTATGGTGGCAAATGACATTTTATTTTGTAAAAAAAAAAAAAAAAAAGGAAAGAAAAAAGAATATGTACTATGTACTTTGTGTAAACACTGAACAATCTCCAGTCATCTCTGATAATTACTTGCAACTGTTCTATTGTGCTGTCGTCTTGGGCAATGGGCAATTACATGATTTTGTGTTTGTTCCTTCGCAGTCTTTCTTTTTTTTTTTTCCTCCCTTCTTCCTAATAGAGAAAAAGGCCACCGCGACTGGTCTCATTCTTGTTGCAGTGAAATCTCGAGCTCCACAGACTGCATGTCGGCTCTCCAACCCTGCGTGCTGCGTGCACTTGTTTTCTCATCTCTTCTTCTTTTTAAAATTCATGCTTAGCTACTGTGGGAGAGAATAACTGTAAACAGCTTTAATTAAATCATACTTACAAAAAACTATTTTCTTATACTCCACTTTATGCTTTTGGTATTGTTGATCTTTAAAATTAAATGGTCTTTGATAATGGATCTATTTTGTATTGCCTTATTAAGACCAAATACTTCTTGTCATCCCATTCTTTATCCTCTCCTTTCATGGAATTGTTATCTTTAATTAAAACTTTTTTAAACATTGGCTTGTTTCAATCATACTGTAAATTTTGGTTGTGGTCAGCTTTGAGTGCAAATGAGATGTATAATTCTGTTATTACCTGTCGAGTTTGAAACTCAGTTGGGATTATTTAATAGAATGTAAGCGACATTTCTGAAAATGCTTTCTTTCAAGGTGAAAGCTCTTATGTTTAGCATCAGTGTGTGTGGCTCTGTTAAATGCAGCCATTTCTGAGATGAGATTCTTTTATATATATACATATAAAGTACTATTGGCTTTTAGGAATTTCTTTTATATACATTTATGAAATATTGGAGACCAATCAGATCGTTAATGGACACTTAGTGCAACTTTTTATAAAGAAAATAATGCTGACGTAAGACCAAAACTGATGTCATCACTGAAATTAACAATTTTCGATATGTTCATATTTTAATTGACAACGGAAAAATGTGTTCCAAAACTGGAGACTCATAGTACTTGTGTAAACTGTGGAAGATTTTAAATGTGATGTTATTTTGACAATGTTTCAAATTTTAGAGTCACATTTTATTCTGATCAGAATTTTTATCAAGATGTTGAGCTTTTGTTTTTGAAACTAGTTTGTCATAACATTGTGCATAATCACAGTATTTATTTTCTAGGACTATTGTGAATGTGTAGACTTATTGTTTACTGCTACGGGAACAATTATTTATAAAATAATATTAAATTCAGTATTAGCTGCCTATTTCAGACACTTAATACTTACAGAGATCCATGTTACATTTACCACACTGAAGTTTTTTTTTAAAGAATCACCCTCATTGTTGAAAGTAAATGTATTCTTAGGGTGCGAATATTAGTGTTCCAATAAGCATGTGATTATATTAAGGTGGTGGTAGCGGGAAGATAATCTTGATTCCATTGGGAATCTTAGGTTTTCGTAAATTTATTGGGAAAATAGTTTTTCCTGTACTGCTGAAGTTTCTTTTTGGTAAACAGTATCTTTCTAAAAGAAAAAGCATGAAGGAGAAATTGAGGTGTGTATACATTTCCTCAAATGACCAGCATTGTATTCGTGAATACTGTGTATCTCGCAGTGAACAGTGTGGAAGCTGTTCATTTTTCAATCTGAAGTAAAATACTTTCAAGAACTTTTAGTTTGCCTGTTCATTTGTTTTGTACATTTCATCTCTGTATTTGACTCCTGTCTTCTTTCTTTTTTGAGTTTTAATATTTTCTATAAAGGTGTAAATATATCAGAAATGTATCATTTAAATATTACAGTCCATTCATATCCATATCATAACTTTCCTTTCCTAGTAGAACAGGGTCTTAGAAATTCTGCCTCACTGTGGTGACATTTCTGTGGCTGACATGTGTGTGTACCTGGTCATAAGAAACATTTTAAAATGGTTTTTAGAGGTGCTGATGGGTCTGTGAGATGTCAGCACAAAACCTGAGTGGTTTATATTTCGATGATAAAGGTAAATGCATTTTTTTCCTCCAATTTAAAGTCCACGAAGGTGCCTGGTTTTTAGTGTCTGTTTTGTTTGGAGGTGTTGTGCTTGCTTTCCAGTCTAGCTTTCATCTACAGGGTCTGTGCTTTTTACATGTAGTTGCCCTCCAACCAGCAGTTGATCATACTACCTTTTTCTATTTTACCTTTACTTGCATTTTGAGCCCCTCATTAAGTTATTTGATTTGGCTCTAGATATTCCTAACATCTTCACAGGGCAAAACATGAGTGAGATAGCATTTTTAATAGTCTTTTTCCTCTGGAACTTTATATATCCATATATTTTCTTCTCATTCCCTCCCCTACATAATGGTAAGTGTGAGTCGTGTTTGCCTTAAGCTGTGTACTAGTGTTTGGGGTTTCTGGAAGCACAGGAGGGTCTGAATAGAGTATTGACCACTGTGATGTGCGGAGCCCTATTGCTGTGACGTGTTCATTGCATAGACCTCCCAATGGCGAGGAGGTGTGGTTATCAAGACTGTTTGGTAGAAATCGCTAGAAATCACTGTTATCAGGTATTATTGACAATTGCTACTGATACTTTGTTAGTGACGACTCCATCTCCTGAGTTTTATTTTAATACTGATCTCTAGTTTGAGACTGATCAATTCTTCAATTCTAATGTGTTGTTGATTTCTTACTGTTTCAGTCACTAGGCAATTGGATCACAGTTATCTTTTCAAAAGTTAAATGATAAACTATGAAAAAGACATTCCCAATTTTGCAGTGATAAACATTGAAATGTTAAATTAATGATCAGAAGAATTTATTCTTAGGCATCTATTCTTATACTCCTTGCTCACTAACCTGTTTCAGTTTGTGGGAAGGCCTTGTCCTCAGTGGGCATTATGTGAGCAAAATAATGACTCTATTAAACTTGAGTAGAAAATTTACATTTAATAGTCTTTATATAAATGATTTTCATTGGAGTCAATTCATCTAGTAAAATGTTTAGAGGGTGATGTAGCATCAGAGTGGGGACAAGTGGGGGCTGCTTGTGTAAGTAGCTCTCAGTTCAGTGACAGTGTCTTCATCTTGCCTTGGCTTATAAACCTCAACACTGGTTACCCGCCATTTTGTTAAAACAATATTAACATAGCTAAGAAACAGGCCATGTGAAAGTTATTTACATTACTTGAAAACTTAACCAGAAACTTACTCTCCACCACCTTATTGTTGGCCAAAAATAGTATGTGTAGAAATTGAACGTTGACTAGATTATTAACTAGAAAAGTTGCTTATAAAATCTGTACATATTTGATATTCAGAAGTAAATATTTAAGACAATTTTTAGTTAATAAACTGCTAATGTTTGTTTTACTCTTTCTCAGGTGTTTTATATATATATATACACACATACATATGTATATAATGTATTTGGCCTTAACATTTTTTACTTACATTAAGTGTGTGCTTTATTAAGGTTTAACCTAGTTCATAGCCTGGTAGCCTAAAGAGATAACACTTTTGAAGGTGGTTCAACCGGAGAGATGGAGACAGTTCAATTCCTTTGGTTATTACAAACTTGCACTAGCTCCTGGATTTATTTAGGGATGTTAGCTTAGCTGTGTCAGTAAGATAATAATGTGGAAATCAGGTGTTCTTTTGTATATTTCAATGAAAATTTTTATTAGTATTGTACACAATCCCTGTATCAATATTTTAGCTTGAGTCTTTGTGTCCCCATGCCCTCGGCTGCCTTTCACTGCCCCAGCTTCTGTGTGGACTAATGACAGGGAGGGTTTTCCCTAAGGACCCAGTCTGGATGGTTTTGGGGAAGTGTTGTTTTATCTGAAGATGCTGTAGAAACAAAACACATGTAGTGGCTGCTAGAAATTAGGAAGTAAAAGTGGGGAGAGATGAGTTTGGGGAGGGGAGGGAAAGGAGTCCTTGAAGAAGCATTCTCTAAAGCCAGTAATTCGGCAAAGTTGATGACTTCCCTCTCAGAGCTGTGTTTTTCAACCTTTTTTGTCTCATGGCACACTTGAACCTGTAGTTAAACTTCTCTGGCACACTTATAAATTATGTTGATTAAAAAAAAGTAAAAAAAAGAATATACTTACTGTGCTTTGAACTTCTTTCCAAAATAATTTAATGATCTTTACAAACTTTCTTGGCAAGGCCAGCATGGTAGCTCACCGCCTATAATCCTAGCACTTCGGGAGACCAAGAGAAGCGGATTGCTTGAGCTCAGGAGTTCAAGACCAGCCTGAGCAAGGGCAAGACCCCAACTCTTAAAAAAAAAAATAATTTTTTCGTGGCATACCGGTTGAAAATCACTGTCTTAGAGGTTAGTTGGCTCATACCTTTCGAAGAGAGTGAGGTGGTGGGTCATCAGTCACCTTCACTTTGGGTTCTTGTTATTCATAACTGTTCCCTAAGATCATTTCATTATTGCATTACAATTGATCATAATATATCACCCCATCCCTAGACTTAAATCTATTTTTAAGATCCCTTTCTGTGATTTTTAGATGTTAAAATTTCAGAAGTCACTTTAAAAGAAAGCCAGCTTTTGAAAGTCCCATAATTGTAAAACAAACCAAAGGTTGGTTTGTTGAAAGGGTCTGAGTCTTCACACTTTACTGACTTCTAAAAAGCACTGTCCTAATGCAGGTTGTTAAAAGAAAAAAGGGGTGATGGCCAGTATGGTTTATGGACATAAAATGTGAAGGAGTACTGGGATAAGCATTCTTTAGTGGGCTATAGATAGATACATGTGTGTAGGAAGTTTGGTGAAACCACTGTTTGTTTTGAATAACCTTGTTATTTATTTCCTTCCTTGATTAGCATTGCCTTCTGTGTTAAGAAATGCGGACTCCTGTGAGGTGCTGGAGGTTTGAATCATCTTGAAAGCTTTCCAGTCTTACTAGTTACTGCTGCAGAGGCACTAAGGAATTTACCAGAAAAAGAGATTTGATACAAATGATTTATGAAATCTCAACTTTTCCTGAGGTCCTATCACTGGACACCAGTTACGAAAACCATGAATGAATTGCACACCTGGAAGCTTTTTTTTTTTTTTTTTTTTTTTTTTTAAGCTAATGACAATTTCTCCAAAGATGTCAATTGTTTGCCTTGAAAATTTTATAAATTGCATTTCTACTCACATCTGTTCCCAGTGCTTACCATTGGGTTTATTATTCATACTCTGCAATTCAATAAAGGCTTTGTGCTTTCATTTATCTTCAAAACCTCTGGTATTTGAGCTTTTATGTAAAACCTGGACTGCTACTTTTTCTTTTCTTTTTTCTTTCTTTTTTGTTTTTTTTGTAATTTGAAAGACAGCCCTGTTTGGACAGACAGGAAGTTTTCTTGAACACAGAGTGTATCTATGGCTGCTTCTTGAATCTTTAAACTGCTTTTCATCCTTTTTAATGCCAGCAGTAAAGGGTGGGAGATGATTTAGAATGCTATTTTTCTCCTGCCCTTAGGAGAAAATTAAATAAACAATAGTCAGTCCCCACCCTCACCCCATTGCAAAACTATGGAACTGACTCCAGCCCAATTTACCTTCACTTTAATGTAAGGGGTTATACCTGCTATAACCAAAAGGCTGAAACACTTTACCATGGTGGAGGGCAATAGTTTATACAAATTGTTGAAATAGGATAGTATAAATGATTCTTCAGGGAAATGAGAAAGGCAGGGTTAATAACCAAAGTGCAACCCAAAACATGTTTTGGAAATCTCCAGCAGGAGAGCAGAGTTAGGAGGTCTTGTCCTTGGCCTGGTGCTGCCCACCCGGGACCAGCTGAGTGATGGTGAAGAACTTCTGGGGTAGTCTGCTTCAGGGTAATCACAGATTGATTTAGAGTGACTCAGATGTTGACATGTAGCTGGTAAAACCAGACTGCCCCCTCTAGACATTACTTCTCACTTCTTAAATGTCTAGTGCTGTCTTTTCTTCCTTTTTTCTTTTTGTTGCTATGTTGAGTAGTGCTCTCTTAAAAAAGCAAAAAAGTATAATTCCAAATAACGTCCTAAAAGTTTTCTCTTAGAGACTGAACTGAGTATGTAGAGCAATTTTGTTATCTACATGGACACAATGAACTTACTTAAGTAATATGTGAATGTGTACTCCATTGTGAAGAAATGTAAATATATAAATAAAAGGATCTAGTTGCCCTTCACTCCTTAATCCCACTTAGCTCTCAAGAGCCCCCCATTTAATATTTTGGGATATACCCTTCTACATTTTTTTTCTGTTCATTTATATTCATGATTTCAGGGAGTCTTTTCTCCTTCAGTTGAAATGAGATCTACTGTAGTATTCTGCAACTTCTCTACCATACAAGATCTTCCCATGTCAACACAAGTACTGTTTCATTCCTTTTTACTATGCTGACTTTTGCTTGCAAGTTGCTTTGATAAATTAATACCTCAGATACCTCTAATAAAGTAACAGAGTCTTATGAAATGTCCAGTAATTTTCAGCTTACCTTGAATTAGTGTTTTATAAAGTATTGCTTTTTGATAGTACTTTTCTTTTTTTTTTTTTTTTGAGATAGAATCTTAATCTGTTGCCCTGGGTAGAGTGCCATAATGTCAGCCCAGCTCATAGCAACCTCAGACTTCTGGGCTCAAGGGATCCTCCTGTCTCAGCCTTTCAAGTACCTGGAACTAAAGGTGCCCACAACAATGCCGGCTAATTTTTTCAACTTTTTGTAGAGAGGGGACTTGTTCTTGCTCAGGCTGGTCTTGATCGCCTGACTTCAAGCAATACTTCTGCCTTGGCCTCCCAGAGTGCTGGGATTACAAGTGTGAGCCACTGAGAGACCAGTTTTACATTTCTTCTAGGCAAATTTTAATGCATTACTTTGAGAAGTATTCATTTTTTAATATTTTGGTGGAATTTTTTTTTTTTTTGAGACAGTCTCTTTGTCACCCTTGGTAGAATGCCATGGCATCATACCTCACAGTAACCTCAAACTCTTGGGCTCAAGCGATCCTCTTGCCTCAGCCTCCCAAGTAGCTGGGACTACAGGCACCTGTCAGAACTCCTATTTTTAGAGACTGAGTCTTGCTCTGGCTCAGGCTGATCTCAAACTTGTGAGCTGAGGCACAGCAAGGCTCAGGCTCCCAGAGTGCTAGGACGGGCGTGAGCCACTGCACCTGGTGTTAGGATTTAAATATTATAAATACAATGTAGTCATCTGAAACAGTGCCTGCCTTGCTGTTTTTCTTTCTCTCTCTCTTTTTTTTTTTTTTTTTTTTTGTAGATACAGTCTCACTTTATCGCTCATGGTAGAGTACCATGGCGTCACACAACTCACAGCAACCTCCAGCTCCTGGGCTTAGGAGATTCTCTTCCCTCAGCCTCCTGAGTAGCTGGGACTACAGGCGCCGCCACAACGCCCAGCTATTTTTCTGTTTTGCAGTTCGGCCAAGGCTGGGTTTGAAGCCGCCACCTTCAGTATATGGGGCTGGCACCTTACTTGATGAGCCACAGGCGCCGCCCCCTTTTTTTTGAGACAGGGTCTTGCTTTGTTATCTGGGCTAGAGTGCAGTGGCATCATCAGAGCTTACTGTAAACCTCAACCCCACGTGGGCTCAAATGATCCTCCTGCCTCAGCCTCCTGAGTAGCTGGGAACACAGGCACTTTCCACTATGTCCAGGAAATTTTTATATTTTCTTATAGAGAGGCGTTGTCACTATGTTCCTCAGGCTGATCTTCAACTCCTGTCCTCAAGCACCCCTTCTGTCCCTTTAAGCACCCTAGTCAAAGTATTAGGATTACAGGCATGATGAAATTGCTGTTTTGTTCCATATTTTATTTCACTTTCAGAAAACATTGCCCTTGGCAAACCTGATGAAAAACCAATAATACTGATCATTTATTGCCACATGCCCTTAAAACTCAGTCTTTTAATTGTGAGACTCTCCAATAGCTAAGGCACCATCAACTAAAACTCCCTCAAAAAAACCTGCTCTGAGGCCTGGTGGTGGCTGTAATCCCAGTATTCTGGGAGGCTGAGGCAGGTGGATTGCCTGAGCTCACAAGTTTGAGACCAGCCTGAACAAGAGTGACCTCATCTCTAAAAATAGCCAGGCGTTGTGGCGGGTGCCTGTAGTCCCAGCTACTCAAGAGGCTGAGGCAAGAGAATCACTTGAGCCCAAGAGTCTGAGGTTGCTGTGAGTTGTGACGTCACAGCACTCTACAGAGGGCAACATAGACTCTTGTCTCAAAAAAGGTAAAAATAAAACAAAAAAATAAGTACTCTGTCTTGAAGTGGTATGAATCACATGTTGAGCAGTGGAGGGAACTCAGACAAGCAAAAGAATCCAGACATTTGGGGTAAAGAAGCAGAGGGCAGGTTGCTGGTGAGGATTTTATTGGGAAAATCCACTGAGAAAATTGGAGAAGGGGATGAAAGGTAGCTGTGGCAAATTCCAGACAGTGGTATCCCTAAGCCTTAGGAGTACAGCAGTATTCCTTAAGGAGATGTTTTCTTTGAAATCACTTTGTTAGGCTGTTGTGTGATTGTGGGAGTTCTGCTGTCATTTCTATTCATTGATGTTCATAAAGGTCTATACATTTTTTAAGAGACAGGGTCTCTGGCTGGGCATGATGCCTCACACCTGTAATCCCAGCACTCTGGGAGGCAAGATGGGCGGATTGCTTGAGCTCAGGAGTTTGAGCCCAGCCTCAGCAAGAGCAAGACCCCGTCTCTACAAAAATAGAAAAATTAGCCCAATGGTGTGGTGGGTGCCTGTAGTCCCAGCTACTTGGGAGGCTGAGGCAAGAGGATTGCCTGAGCCCAGGCATTTGAGGTTGTTGTGAGCTAGGCGGATGACATAGCACTGTAGCCTGGGCTACAGAGTAAGGAACTTTCTCAAGAAAAATGAAAAAGAGATAAGGTCTGGCTCTGTTGCCCAGATTTGCATCAAACTCCTAGGTAGCTTGGATTGCAGGCACCCAACATTGCACCCTGCTCAGAAAGGCATCTTTAAACATAGGAATGCAGTTTCTTTAACTTTTAAATTGGGAACTTTTTTTTGGTCTTTCAAGTAAAATGCTTTATATTTCTTGGAGGTGTGGTGGTTCACCCCTGTAATTCCAACACTTTGAGCAGCCAAGGTGGAAGACTGGCAGGAGTCTAGGAGTTCAAGATCAGCCTTGGCAACACAGCAAGACTACATCTCTACAAAAAAATCTAAAAATTAGTCGGGTGTAGCCGTGTGCATCTGTAGTCCCGGCTGCTCTGGTGGCTGAAGTTGAAGGACCACTTGAGCCCCACAGTTTGAAGTATGATAGATAGTGGCACTGAACACCAGCCTGGGTGACAAAATGAAACTGTGTCCCAAAAAAATTAGAAAAGTTTTTTATTAATATTTTTTGTCCAGGAAAACTAAAAATCTGATAATCCATTTTGGAAGTAGCATATATTTCTGTGTATGTTAGGAGAGCATTGTTTGTTTTATTATAAATTGACAATTGATAATTAGGTGTGTGTGTATTTTAAAGCAAGTAACTATTGGGGTGGTGCCTGTGGCTTAGTGGGTAGGGCGCTGGGCCCATATACAAAGGGTGGCGGGTTCAAACCTGGCCCCAGCCAAACTGCAACAAAAAATAGCTGGGCATTATGGCAGGCACCTGTAGTCCCAGTTACTCAGGAGGCTGAGGCAAGAGAATCACCTAAGGCCAGGAGTTGGAGGTTGCTGTGAGCTGTGTGATGCCATGGCACTCTATCGAGGGCGATAAAGTGAGACTCTGTCTCTACAAAAAAAAAATACAGGCTCGGCGCCTATGGCTCAACAGGCTAAGGCGCCAGCCACGTACACCTGAGCTGGCAGGTTCGAATCCAGCCCGGGCCCACCAAACAATGACGGCTGCAACCAAAAAATGGCCTGGCATTGTGGCGGGTGCCTGTAGTCCCAGCTACTTGGGAGGCGGAGGCAAGAGACTCACTTGAGCCCAGGAATTGGAGATTGCTGTGAGCTGTGATGCCACAGCACTCTATCCAGGGTGACAGCTTGAGGCTCTGTCTCAAAAAAAAAAAAGAATACAAAATATCAAGTTGGCCTATTTAAATGGCATATCAATTTTCAAAAGGGTTATTGCTCAATTTAGGTCGCAAACTACTTTTGTGCTTACATCACTCAGTAGGTAACTTCAGGAATGTGTCTTTGCACAGCCACAAACCATTGTAAGCTAGATTATACCATGCCATTTATTTTTTATTTTTTTTTTTTGCGGTTTTTGGCTGGGGCTGGGTTTGAACCCGCCACCTCCGGCATCTGGGGCCGGTGCTCTACTCCTTTGAGCCACAGGTGCCACCCACCATGCAAATTTTTAAATCAAATGGAAGAAAACAGTGCTTTCACTTGTCAGGTATGAATACCCAAGACATCTCCACAGGACAACGTAAGGTAAGCAAGAAAGGCAAGGCTGGAAAGCCAGTGGGGAGAGAGGTGTGTAAGGCAGCCAGCAAGGCCCATGGAGAGGACACAGGTGGCCTGGGCCTGCCAAGAGATTGAAAGCAGGTGGATAGGGGCACTGGTTTTGTCCCAGTTAAAGCCAAATAGGGTTTTGTTGTTGTTGTTGTTTTTTAATAGGCTCTTACTATGTTGCCTGGGCTGGACTGTGTGTGACTATTCTCCAGAGTGGTCACAGCCTCAGACGCCTGGTATCAAGAGATCCTCCTAGAACTGCGGGTACTTCAGTGTTCCCCAATTTAAAGCCAAATGGTTGGCCAGGCGCAATGGCTCACACCTGGAATCCCAGCACTTGGGAGGCCGAGGCAGGTGGAGTGCCTGAGCTCACAGGTTTGAGACCAGCCTGAGCCAGAGCGAGACCTGGTCTCTAAAAATAACTGGGCATTTGTGGCAGGCGCCTGTCCCAGCTGCTTGGGAGGCTGAGGCAGGCGAGAATCGCTTGACCCCAAGAGTTTGAGGACATGGTGCCATGGCACTCTAACAAGGGTGACAAGCTGAGACTATGTCTCAAAAAAAAAGCCAAAGAGTTTTGAAAATTTGTCCCCCAACCCTTCCCTCCACTCTCCCCATCCTAAGGCAGCCATTTCCAACTTATGGCTGATTCAGGGAGTGAATGTTTTTTAGTCCCATGAAATTTTGTGTTGACTTTCATCACCCCTGAGCTTCTCTGTGCCCCTGCCTCCTGATAGAGTCCCACTGAATTTTGTTTGTATAATATTCAGTGTTTACATTATCATGACTGTGTAAATGCTATTCTTTTTTCTTTCTTTCTTTCTTTTTTTTTTTTTTTTTTTGAGACTGGGTCTCATTTTCGCCCTGGGTAGAGTGCTGTAGCATCATAGCTCATAGCAACCTCAAACTCTTGGGCTCAAGAGATCCTCCTGCTTCAGCCTCTGGAGTAGCTGGGACTACAACATGATGTCCAACTAGTTTTTCTACCTATTTTGTAGAAATGGGGTCTTGCTCTTACTCACGCCCTCAGCTGGAGTGATCCACCTGCCTCAGCCTCCTGGAGTGCTGGGATTAATGATTTCTTTTTCTTCACACTTGTTTTTCCCTGAAGTTAATTTTTTGTTTGGAGTATTTTCCTCATGGAATTACTAATTCATCCTAAACTTATCAGGGTCCTAAGTCCCTTCAAATGTCAGGTGTTCTACGACTTTCACGTCAGAGGCGCCACTGACAGGGTTGTCCCCCGCCTTGCCCTGGCCTTGCAGCTTCTCTGTGTTCCACATTCCTTCTCCCTGTCTAGAGAAACTGCCTCTTTTCACTGGCGCACATTCCCCAGTAGCTGTCTGGAAAAGAGCGCATGGGGTAGTAAACATCTGACAATGGCTTTGTTCTCCATTTTCATTCAATTGATAGTTTGGCCAGATAGAGATTTCAGGGTTGGAAAATATTTTTCCTTTGGAATTTGAAAGCATTACTTCATCACTCCCAGTGCTGATGTGAGAAGTCTGAAGCTAGTTGTGACCTTTTTTCCCTTCTGTCTTGAAGCTTTTGGGATATTCTCTTTGTTGGCAGTGCTCCTTACAGTGTCACTGTTATGTAAATTAGGTGGGCCTGTGTTCATCTATTGTACTTGGCACTTGATGTTATGGGCATGTTTGATCTGGTACCCCACAGGCTTCAGTACTAGGAAAGCTTTAATTCTTACTGTTTTTTTCTCTCCTTCTTTCTGTTTTCTCAGGAATTCCACAGTTATTCAAGTACTGGGTCTTCTGGGCTGATCCTCTAATTTTTCCTTCTCCGTTTCCTGCCTCTGACTCCTTGTCCGACACCCGCCCTCCTGTCAGTTTCCACCTCTGCATCAAGCTTGTCATTTCCAAGTTCTTTTTTGTCTACGGCTGTTCCTTGTTAGAAAATAATATCCTATTTCATTTCATGGTTGCAATTTTTTCCCAACTCTCTGAAGATATTAAATGATACCACTTTATTGGTTTTTTGGTCTGCCTGCTGTTAGCTTTTCTCTCTCTCTCTCTCTTTTTTCTTTTTGAGAAAGAGTGTCACTCTGTTGCCCTGGGTAGAGTGTCATGGTGTCATCATAGCACACAGCAACCTCAAACTCCTGGGCTTAAGCAATCCTCCTGCCTCAACCTCCCATGTGGCTGGACTACAGATGCCTGCCACGATGCCTGGCTAGTTTTTCTGTTTGTGGTAGAGATGGGGCCTCGCTCTTGCTTAGGCTGGTATCAAACTCCTGAGCTGAAGCAGACTACCTGCCTCAGCCTCCCAGAGTGCAGGATTATAGGTGTGAGCCACCTGGTCTCTTCTGTTCTTTTAGACTTTCTTTTGGGAGTTGAAGGTTTTTCTCAGATCTCTGGTGATTCCTACTTGCCTGTACATATTTAAGAGCTGGAGACTAGAAAGCTTGGGACAGGCTGTGAGTCTCTGTGGCTAGTCCGTGCTTTCCAGAAGGGTGATCAGACTCCCCAGAGAACTGCTCCAGCCTGGTAAAAGGACCACCCACATCCTGGTGCTGAATGGGGGAGAGGGCTGGTGTGTGTGTGTGTGTGTGTATGCACTTCCTATGTAGTTTTCCTGTTCTCAGTTGAGTGGTCCTGCACACAGCTACGCTTGGTGTTCCCCAACACATACACTCGACTTTACTTTTCCAGAGAAAATACCTGTAGGTTTCTGTTGGTGTGGGTGGGACAGGATGGGGGGGACTGGCACCCTTAAGTGCTTCTTAGATTTTCAGCCTCCTTTCTTCATTTTATCTCTCCCCTCTCTCCACTTCCTGGGCATTCCAACTTCTGAGTCTTTGCAGCTTACCCAGTATAATGGGGATAGATCCCTTGTTTTCCCAACTGCCAATTGGGTTTCCTGTGTGGCCGAGTCAGACTCCTCAACCACCTGCTTTCCACCTTCCAAACTCATATTGCTTTTACTTCCTCTTTCATTTTCTCCATTCTTGTGAGCCTTCAAAAGAATCCTGTTATATTGCTGTTTTAGGGAGGTTGAGACAGCACAAGTAGATCACCATCTTTCCCAGCCAGTTTTGTAACGTAAAGTTGGATGGCTGGGGAAGAAGGGTATAAAACGAGTGTACCCTGGCTCGGCGCCTGTGGCTCAAGAGGCTAAGGCGCCAGCCATGTACACCTGAGCTGGCAGG
>CAUYON010095375.1:0-12271 GCA_963573935.1 Arctocebus calabarensis
GCTCCTGGGCTTAGGCGATTCTCTTGCCTCAGCCTCCCAAGTAGCTGGGACTATAGGTGCCTGCCATAACGCCCAGCTATGTTTCTTTGTTGCAGTTTGGCTGGGGCTGGGTTTGAACCTGCCACCCTCAGTATATGGGGCCGGGACCTTATTGAGTGAGACACAAGGCTGCCCTAGGCCTGAAGTTTTTTTTTTTTTTAAGTTTCTAAACTGTGGCTTCAGTTTCTTTCATAGTTGAAATTTTAGTTTTATATGTATATATATGTGTATTTATTTTTAGAGTCAGGATCTCACTCTGTCACCCATGTGGTGGTGTGATCATAACTCACTGCAGTATTAAACTCCTAGGCTCAAGTAATTCTCCCTCCTTGGCCTCTTCACGTACTGGGATTACAGGTCTCAGCCACCACTCCCAGGCTGGATTTGGTCCATTTGATCTTGTTGTTGATTTTATATATAAAAAGTTGTTGGAAGGTTTTTTGTATCCTTTTGATGCCTGCAGGTTCCATACTGACATCTCTTTCCCTTTTAGATGTTGGTGTTTTGTGTCTTCTCTCTTTCCCTTTGCCTCTCTCGCTAGAGGTTTATCAGTTTTATGATTTCAGAGAACCAGCTTTGGGTTTCTTTGAATTTCTCTCTCTTCTCTCCCTATCATGTAGTCTATTCCTCTGCTCTCTGTGGGGGACTTCCTGAGGGTGTCTTCCTTGAACTGCTGGGCTTCGTCACTCATTGCCAAGACTTTGTTTGATGCCTATTGGGATGACAATAACAACGATAATAAGAAAAGTTATCATGGTAGCAGATGCTCAGTACTTTCTGTGGGAGGACGCTGTGCTGAGTGTGCCCATGACTGGTGACCATGCATTGTCCTCAGTGTGCCCTGGGATGGAAGGAGGGCAGTGTAGAGCAGGTGCGAGGCAGGAAATCTGCCATGCTGGTGGATGGTACCAAGACGTCCCTTCAGCCCAGGCTTGCTCTCTGGAGGGAGAGGGAGAGATTGCAAGAGCCCTGCAACCAACTGCTGTGGCCCTCAGTGACACGCTGCGGGCCTGTGTGTTTTCAGCCCCTGGGGACTGCTAGTCTAGGGAGGGGCCAGGCAGAGAGTGGAGAGGAGATGGGCGTGGGTCAGCTGCTTCAGGCAGCCCCTCAGTCTCCGTGGCAGGCTCTCCAGGCAACCACCTGGCACCTCCTTTCCTATCACAGCAGTGATCACATGGCTGGAACCTGGTGACTTCTCAGTTTTCCTGGCACCTGAGTAGGTGTCTGGCCACCCCTTGCTTAGCTTGCCCTTTCTCTGGCTTCATCTTGAAAGCCGAGCTTTCTCGTGAAATTGCTGTTCTGTAGGTCCCAAAGACACTGTCTTTCCTGTGAGCGTTCTCATTGAGGACTGAGCTTGACACTGAGCTTAGCAGTTTTCTCTGGAACATGTAACTGAGACAGAGGTAAGTATGGCCAGAGGCTCACAGCAGTAGAGTCCCTGAGGTCTAGGCTCTGCTGGGGAAGCCATACCAGTGTCCAGGGGCCTATACAGGCATAGTTGAAGGACCACTGAATTCCTCTCCATCCTGCCCCTGCAGCAGGCCTCCTGCAGTTGTCTCCATTAAGAGGAGTTTCAGAAAGCAACTGAGCCCCCTCAATTAAGTCAAATTAGCACATTTAGAAGTTGTTGCTTCCCGGTCTTGGAAGAATCTGTGAGTGACACGGAGGATAGTGCTGTGCCCCTTGGCCCACCCTCTTTCTGGTGTAGAGTGTTGCTGGCTTTGTCCATACAGCAGAACAGCCAGCCTGTGTCTGCTGTCTCTTTCAGGCCCCGGACTCTTCTGCTGCGGAAGGGCTTTTGTCCTGACCAGTGGGGCAGCAAGTCCCACTCCCACTGTCCACAAGGGGGCGGCCTTGACTAGGCCGCACAAAATCTGGCCCCTTCTAGTTCCAGCTTGTACTTTTTTTTTAAACAGAAACTTGTTATAGAAGGTGTCAACTGTTTCTAGCAATAGAGGCATCTAAAGGGTAGGAGTTCATATGCTGGTAGTTTTAGTCCTAGGAAATAGGCTTTCTTCACCCACACTGAGGGAACCTCCATGTGAATTGCCATTGGTGCACGATTGCATTATGGGGGCAAAAGCCAGGGGATCACTCTCAGGGCAGGTGCAGCTGCAGTGGTCCCAGGAAGGGTGACAGGGTTGTGGGGCAAGGACAGTGCAGGAGCAGGAACTAGAGGTCCTGAAGGGGGGGAGCTGAGAGAGGGTAGGAGAGAGCAGGCAGAGGCAGTGCGTGGTGGCAGCTTGGCGTGGCTGTGCAGCGGTCCGGGGTAAAGCTGAGTGGAGGCAGTTGAGGACACTGCGTTACTCAACCAGAGCTACGTCATGACTGATGAATACAGCATGGCGTGTCTGTGAGCCTGTCCTGTTAGGAGGAGGCCTGGTTGCCTCCCATCTGTACCTAGCAAGGAAAGGTGGCTGTAATGGAGGCCATGCAGTGCCCCTTATTCCTGAAAGTTGGGGTTTTGGGGGGCTTTCTATACTTTGATCACTGTCCTTTTACTTTCTTTCTTCTTCTTCTTATTTTTTTTTTAATTGGGACAAGTCTCATTTTGTCGCCCTCAGTAGAGTGCTGTGGCGTCATAGTTCACAGCAATCTCAAGCTCTGGGGCTCGAACAATTCTCTTTCCTTAGCCTCCCCAGTAGCTGGGACTTCAGGCACCTACCACGACACCTATCTATTTTTTTTTTATTTAGCAAGCCCAGGCTGGGTTCGAACCCATCAGCCCTGGAACATGTGGCCAGAGCCCTAACCACTGAGCTACAGGCGCTTATCACTGTCCTTTTTCTAATATAATATTATTTAAATTATTTATTAAAAACATACTCATTGTAATCATAACAGTAGGGTGATTTTCTTTTCTTTTTTCTAAAATTAAAGTTGAGGCTAGACATGGTGGCCATCTCCTTTAGTCCCAGCTACTCGAGAGGCTAAGGCTAGACGATCTCTTCAGCCCAGGAGTTTTGGACCAGTCTGAGCAACATAGCGAGACCTTGTGTGCTGGAAACAAGGATGCTGAGACGTGGCTTCCTGCTCAGGCCACTACAAATGATTGTGGCCTTAAGTTGGTTTCCATTATCTAAAAGATTTTGAATGTAAAAGCTCTAAAACTTCAAAACTACCACCTACAAAACAGAGAAGGTGCCTTGCTCTCAGCCCAGCGGGACATGTGTTGGGTTTTTACAGAACTTAGAATTGATCCGTTGCTGGTGTTTGAAGTCTGTTGTTCCTGGGCAGGGTGGGCCAGGGAGCAGAGGTGGGCCCTGCCATCCCTGGCTTCCCTCCCAGATTTCTGTGTTAGCGAGCTCCTGTTGTGCCTCTACCTGGTCATCTCCAAGGTTGGGACCTGCTACCACTTCTTGAAGGCCATTAAATGTTTGGTAATTGGTTGTAGCAGCCATGAAAGAATGAGGCTGCCCCCAGTAGCCATAGCCCAAATCCTGTGGGCCCTGCCCTGCCCCAGCACCTCCTCTGTTGGAGAGGGTCTGTACTCACGGTGCCCACATGAATGGCAGGAGGCCAGCTCTGGGCCTCAGCCCTGAGAAGGCCCCTAGAATTTGGTTCTGCTGCTAAGGTGGGAGAGCTGAGAGCTCCCTGACCCTGCTTAGTTCTTAGTTTGGGGTCAGGCCCAGCAGCTGCCTGGCCAGGCCCTCTTACTGCTTTTGTCAAAGTTCTAGAGTTGTTTTATTGAAATCTTTAAAAAATCTCACTAGTATTTGGGATTCACTTGCACTTATAGATAAACCAGACGCCATGCTTGTTGTATACTGTCTGTCCAGGTGGCCGCCCCCGGGTGACACCAAGGGCCCTGCTGGGCCCATACTTTCCCCACAGGATCTTTCTGTAGACTTCATTCCTGTGTTTGCATTTCTTCCTCAACTGTTTCCCTCTGGCAGGCCCTGTACTTGCTCCAGGTGGTTTATGTGGCTCTAATCATGGAAGTCTCTAGTTCTTGTGTCTGTACTTTGTCATAAATGTACTGGCCCCTGTGCTGGTTTCTGAGGGCCAGTGCCTATTTGATAGGAGGTGCTTTCCGGCTCTGTTGCGCGTGGCCCTTCATTGCTCACTTTAGCCATGCTCATTAGAAGACCAGGCTTCAGGCCAGACATGACGGTTGACACCTGTAGTCCCAGCACTATGGAAGGATGAGGCAGGAGGATTCCTGGAGCCCAGGAGTTTGAGGTTACAGTGAGCTGTGATTGTGCCAGTGTACTCCAGCCTGGGGATAGAGTGAAACCCCACATCTTTAAAAAAAAAAAAAAAAAAGGACCAGGTAGGCTTGGTGCCTGTAGCTCAAGTGGATAAGGTGCCAGCCACATACACCAGGGCTGGCAGGTTCAAATGTAGCCTGGGCCTGCAAAACAACAATGACAACAACAACAAAAAAATAGCCGGGTATTGTAGCGGGCACCTGTAGTCCCAGCTACTTGGGAGGCTGAGGCAAGAAAATCGCTTAAGCCCAGGAGTTGGAGGTTGCTGTGTTAGCTATGACGCCACAGTACTCAGGGAAATAGCTTAAGGCTCTGTCTTAAAAAAAAAAGATCAGGCTTTGGTCATCAGGTTTATAAGTCTGGAGAACAATTGGTACATCCACCCGATATTTTCAAAGGGCATCAGAGCCTAAGCTCCAGCCCCAAACCCATGCAGGGCAGAGTGTGCTGAGACATCCTGGCCTGTTCCTACCTGGCACAGGTCAAAAGCAGAGTGTCCTACAGGTCTGGCTGTGGCCACCCTACACATGGGGATGCCCTTGCTGCCACTCTCTGTGAGTGGATGGTACACAGCTGGCTGCAGCCCAGCAGTGAAGTGGACACACTCACACTGCTGTCATGTATATGTGATATGGCGTGGAGGAGGACCCAGAAAGGCCCAGTGAATGCCGTGCTGGCCCTCTCACTGTGGTTGGGAGGTGAAACCATGCCTGCCTGGTGGCTGTGTGACAGCAGCCCACTCTGGACTTGTAGTGCATTAGGAGCATGATTAAAAAAGGTGGATGGCAGAGGTGGACACAGGGGCTCACTCCGGTAATCCTAGCTACTCAAGGAGGCTGAGGTGAGAGGAGAGCTTGAGTCTGGGAGTCTGAGACTAGTCCAAGACAACACAGGAAAACCCCATCTCAAAAGAAAGGACACAGGGCGGTGCCTATGGCTCAAAGGGGTAGGGTGCCACCCCATATGTCGGAGGTGGCGGGTTCAAGCCCAGCCCATGCCAAAAACTGCAAAAAAAAAAAAAAGAAAGAAAGAAAGGACACGAGACAGTGCAAATAGGCATGGTCCACCATCCCCAGCTTTAGGTTGAGGCCCCTGCCCTGTTGTCTGGGCAGAGTGAAAGGTGCTACCCTATGGGGTTCCTGGGCTTAGATGAATGGTGGGGAGGGGGTTCAACCTGCTGCAGTTTCCTGTATGAGTGCTGACTCCTGCTTTTTGCTCACTTTGTGTTTTTGGATGGTACAAAAGGGGTGTAAATGCAGATCTTTGCCAAGCTTTGGCTGATCAGTCTTTTTTGTGTTTCTAGGTGCTGGCAAAACCCCAAACCTAGGTGGCGGCTTCCATGTAAATCTGGGAAAGGAGTCCAGAGCACAGACCCTGCAGAACGGTACTTCCCACGGCAGACGCCCTGAGTGTGGGGTGGGCTCTAGCAGCAGGATTGATGCTGGGATGGAGCATGAGAGCAGATGCAGCTGCTGCCTCTCAGGTCCTCCAGGGCCCACCTGGTTGGCCTCATGCCTTGTGGTGTCCTACATTCTAATCAACCTCCTGCCCAGCCCAGGGTACAGTTCCTGGAGGAATTGTGCCTTGAGACCCCTCTGCAGTTACCAGGGCCCTCTGCCAGGCCCACAACAGGCTCAGCAGAGATGAATACAGAAACAATAAGTTTATAGCAGTTTGATACTACAAGCCTCTGGCCATGTTTTTTTTTAGACAGAACCTCAAGCTTTCACCCTGGATAGAGTGCTGTGGCATCACTGCTCACAGCAACCTCCAATTCCTGGGCTCAAGCAAGTCTCTTGCCTCCACCTCCCAAGTAGCTGGGACTACAGGTGCCTGCCAAAACGCCCAGCCATTTTTAGGTTGCAGCCATCATTGTTGTTTGGTGGGCCCAGGCTGGATTCAAACCCGCCAGCTTAGGTGTATGTGGCTGGCGCCTTAGCCCGCTGAGCCAGAGGCGCCGAGCCATCTCTTGTCATGTTTTTAAGTACCTGATCACAACAAATTAGAGAAAAGTCTATTGGATTATTTGTCTTATTATTGAGTTAGAAAAGTTCTTCATATATTTTAGGTATGTCTTTTTTTTTGTAGAGACAGAGTCTCACTTTATCACCCTTGGTAGAGTGTCGTGGCGTCACACTGCTCATAGCAACCTCCAGCTCTTGGGCTCATGCGATTCTCTTGCTTCAGCCTCCCGAGTAGCTGGGACTACAGGCGCCCGCCACAGCGCCCAGCTATTTTTTTGTTTTGCAGTTCGGCTGAGGCCGGGCTTGATTAGGTATGTCTTTTATCAGATATATGAGTGACAGAAAAATTTCATCCATTTCATGTTATTTTTTGGTTTGTTTTTTTTTAATCTTTTTTTTTGTCATTTTCTTGACAGTGCCCCTTGAAGCATAAAACTTTATAATTCTGATGACATTCAATTTATTGATCAGTCCTTTTATTTATAGTGCTTTTGATATCATAACTAAGAAACTTTGTTCAATCAAAATCATGAAAGTTTATATGTTCATTTTTTTTTAGTTTTATTTTATTTTTGAGACAGAGTTTCATCTTATTGCCCTCGGTAGAGCAGCTCACAGCAACCTTCAGCTCTTGGGCTTAGGCAGTTCTCTTGCTTTATCCTCCTGAGTAGCTGGGACTACAGGCACCCACCACAATGCCCAGCTTTTTTTTTTTGCAGTTTTTGGCCAGGGCTGGGCCAAACCCGCCACCTCTGGCATATGGGGCTGGCGCCCTACTCCTTTGAGCCACAGGCACCACCCAGCTATTCTTTTTATTGTTGCATTTTGGCTGGGGCTGGGTTTGAACCTGTCACCCTCAGTATATGGGGCTGGCGCCCTACCCGTTGAGCCACAGATGCTGCCCTTCTTTTAGTTTTATTGTTTTACATTTAGATTTTGATCCATATTGAGTTAATTTTTGCATGTAGTAAGGGCCTAACTTCATGCTTTTGCATGTGGATATCCATTTTTCCCAGCACCATTTTTTTTAAAAGACTGTATTGTCCCAGTTGGTACCCTCTTGGTACCATTGTTGAAAATCAATTGAACATAAATGTAAACACTTATTTCTAGATTCTCAGTTCCATTCCATCATTCTAAATAACTGAACTTATGCTAGTACCACACTGTTTTGATTACTATAGCTTTGTAGTAAATTTTAAAATTGAGAAATGAAAGTTGTCTAACTTTATTCTTTTTTTTAATTTAATTAATTATTTATTAAATCACAGCTGCATACATTAGTGCAATCAAGGGGTACAATGTGCTGATTTCATATACAATCTGAAATGTTATCATCAAACTGTTTAACATAGCATTCATGGCATTTTCTTTCTTTCTTTTTTTTTTTTTTTCAGTGGTAAGACAGAATTTATTTACAGAAAAGAATACAGAAAACACTAAAGCTCCTGGTAGAGAGAGAGAACTCAATTGGGGAGAGAAAAGCTCTCTCCATTTCTCTCCCAGTCTTTCCCCATCTTCCCCTTTAGGCTTTTAGTCTTGGGGTATATATAGGTGTATGGGTTCCTTGGTCAGGAAACGAATGAACACAGTCCCTTCCGCCAGGGGCAAGGTGAATGAATGTATCAATGAACAAACACAGTCCCTTGGCTGGGACAAAGTGAATGTATGTATCAATGAATGGACACAGTCCATTCATGGAACTGAGGCCTAGGAAATTCACATGAAATTGACCTAGGCATAGGAAATGGGGGTCCCACATTTAGTCCTAAGTGTAAAGTGAAGGAGACACCAAGGCACAGGTGTCTCCTCGGCAGTTGTCCGGCCTTTTTGGCTATTTGACCCTCCCGTGAGGGTTGGAGGTCCCCCTTCTTGCCTGTCATCCAGCCCGCTGGTTCTTCAGCTGGCTGCTGCAGCACCGACACCACCAAGGAGGAGGCGGCAAGTCCGCCAGCTTTGCTGAGCCGGCTTGGGCGCCAAATGTCCTGCATCAATTCTCCCTCTCTGAGTAGAAACTCCAACTGCTGTTAGGGAAAAAGGGCAAAGGCTCGATCTAACTGCTTTCTGCTGAATCGGGTGATGATAGAAGGGGGCAGTTAGAGTTTCTCCGGAGGGAGAGTGATACAGAGATTCATGGACTGGAACCATCTTTATTGCGTGTGGCTTGATGACATTTCTGGAAAACATAAATCTGATTGGTATAATAAGTAATAGGCAAAGGTAGAACAGCGTCAGGTCAGAAGCACTTATTCAGTGATGCTAAAAGAAGACCGTATTAGGATTTTTTCTTGCTGTTTCCTAAATGATAACTTCAAACTTTCTTTTGGCTCGCAAGTGTAGGTGGTCTGTGGTTGGCTGTCTTCATTGTCTGTCTCCGTAGAAGATGGAGGGTTCCAGGATAACTTTATTCTTTTTAAGAGTGTTATATTGACCATTTTCTGTCCCTTGAATATCAATCTGGATTTTAGGATCAGTTTATCGATTTCTGCAATGAAGTCAGCTGAAATTTGGATAAGGATTGTGTTAATCTGTAGATCATTTGGGGAAGTATTGTCATCTAGACATACTAAGTTTTCTGATCCTTGAACATAGGATAGCTTTTCATTAATTTAGGTCTTTAATCTGTTTTAACAAGTTCAGTAGATTTTTTTTTTTGAGACAGAGCCTCAAGCTGTCACCCTGGGTAGAGTGCTGTGGCATCATAGCTCATGACAAACTCCAGCTCCTAGGCTCAATCAATTCTCCTGCCTCAGCCTCCCAAGTAGCTGGGACTACAGGCGCCCACCACAATGCCCGGCTATTTTTTGGTTGCAGCCATCATTGTTGTTTGGCGGGCTTGGGCTGGATTGGAACCTGCCAACTCAGGTGTATGTGGGTGGCACCTTAGCTGCTTGAGCCATAGGTGCAGAGCCAGTTTAGTAGTATTTAGAGTATATATTTTATACTTCCCTTTGTTGAATTTATTCCCAGTTGATATTTGTATGTTTTTTGTTTTTTTTTTAAAAGACAGAGTTTTACTATGTGGCCCTCAGTAGAGTGCTGTGGTGTCACAGCTCACAGTCATTGTTGTTTAGCAGGTCTAGGCTGGGTTCCAACCCACCAGCCCTAGTATATGTGGCCAGCGCCCTAACCACTGACCTATGGTACCAAGCCTAGCTGGAATCTTTTTCCTTGCCTGGTGGCCCTGGCTGGGCCTTTGGTACCAAATTGAATAGCAGTGATGAGAACAGACATTCTCGGCTTGTCCCTGCCCTTAGGGGAGCATCTGGCCTTTCACCATCAAGTGTGGCATTAGCTGTGGGTCAGTCCAGGCAGGAAGACTCTGTGCTGGCATCTCTGACACTTTAGGTTTCCTTTGATACACTCAGGAATGTTAACTGCCACAGAAGAGAACTTCCAGGAGCTGTCTTCATCCTGCAGTCTGTGTACAGGAGGTGGTCTGGGAGGAATAGGATGTCTCTGGCTGGACAGCACGGCAACCTTTACTGGGAGGTCACAATTCTCTGAATCTGCTTCCCCACTGGGCTGCTACAGACAGTGGGTCACCAGCACAGGCCTGGACAGAACCTGGCCTGAACCTGGCCCAGGCTGCAGAGCTGATGCATGTCAGCTACCTGCTCAGGTTGCTGGGCTTGTGATGACCACTTACAGCAAAATGAGTCTTTCAGTGTCCTTTGTGCTTTTTCCTTTTGACCCCTGTGGAGTTACTGACTTCTGTATTGACTCTTTTATAGACAGACATTATTCTCTGTGTGATTCCAGTCTTTTAGAATACTTAGGTTTAGGCTTGCTTCACAGCCCAGTTTATGGTCAGTTTTGGTAAAAGTACATGTGTAGTGGGCATTTGAAAAGAACGCACTCCTGGCTCGGCGCCTGTGGCTCAGTGGGCTAAGGCGCCAGCCACGTACACCTGAGCTGGTGGGTTGGAGTCTAGCCTGGCCCGCCAAACAACAATGACGGCTGCAACCAAAAAATGGCCGGGCGTTGTGGCAGGCGCCTGTAGTCCCAGCTACTTGGGAGGCAGAGGCAGGAGACTCGCTCGAGCCCAGGAATTGGAGGTTGCTGTGAGCTGTGATGTCATAGCACTCTACCCAGGGTGACAGCTTGAGGCTCTGTCTCAAAAAAAAAAAAAGAAAAGAAAAGAACGCACTCCTGGCGGTCAGTGGGCTGCAGTGCCCTGTGCATGCCGTTTAGTCAGACTTCCTCTTGCCCTATCGGTTTTGGTTCTGCTTATGCTGTCTGTCTCTGAGAGGAGGAATCAGAATCTCCCACAGGGACTATGGATTCGTCTGTTGCGCCCACTGCACTGTCAGTTTTGGCACACGCAGACCTCACTGTTGGGCTGACTGGTTGCCCTGCTCTGCACTGAGAGGTGGCCTCTGGCTCTCAAGCCCTGTTGTGGGCCCACCTCCACCCCTTCTTCTATTGCCACCGGGTTATCTCTTCTGCTGACTTGAAGATCTCCTTATGGAGAACTTTGTTCCTAACACAGAATACTGTCTGTATTTTACTAAACCCTGTGGTATGTTTACTGGAGTTGGTTGTATCAGACCCAAATTGTGAAGAGTGGTGTTAGTGCACACATGTTCGTTACAATAAAGTGGGAATCAACAACATAAAGAGAGAAATATTTCATCTAACTTAAAAAAAAAGCTCTTAAATATTATTGATTTAAGGAAGAAGTTCAACAGAATACACATGCTCCCTTGGTGTGGGTGTTAGTGACTGTGTGGGGTGACCTCTTGGCCCCCACTTGCCATGTAGGGGAGTGTTAAGAAGTGGTGGACGCCCTGCATCCCTGGGTGGGTCTTACTTGCAGACCTTTCCACCTGGGCTCCTGCTGACTGGCAGCCCCTAGGCATCTGTAGCTGTTTATTTCTCCTCCTCTTTGACCCCTGGTAGCCACTGATCTTTTCATAGTTTTGCATTTTTCAGAATGTCATGGAGTGGCGATTGTGGTGTACAGCCTCTTCAGATTTAGTAGTGTGCACTTAGGTTTCCTCCATGTCTTCCTGTGGCCTTGTATAATCTTGGCATTCATGAGTTTTTCTGACTGTGGTCTTTCCATGGCGTGTGGGCACTCACTGTGGTTGTAACTTGCTTCACTGTTGAGCAGTCTAGTTTGCTGCCCTTAGTTGATGCTTCTGTCCATCTGGACAGCTTGTGTGTGTGAAATGCCTATTGTCTTTTGTACATTTGCTTTTTTAAAAAAAGTTGTTACCTTTTCATAGTGATTCATTGAAGTTCTTTACCACAAATATTATGGGTTTGGGTCCTTCATTAAATATCCATATTTAACCACTCCGTCTCTAATGGTTGCTCTGTGGGCTCCAGTAATGGAGGCTGCAGCTCAGCTGCTGGCTCAAACAGAAAGGTCGGCTTTAATTTTAGAAGACGTTGATATTTTGAGGGCGTTTGTGTGCTAGTGAGTTTACTTGTAGAGTTCCTTTGTTAGGAGGAAACCTGAGGAGACTTGTAGGCTACGATTTGTTAAGTGATAGTTGGTTTTCCCACAAATCTGTATTTACTGATAACACCTTTGTACTTACAAAGCACTCATGTCTAAATTTTATGATTTATTCTGTCTGCTAGTCATGCTTGCTGAACTCACATGAGTTCAAAGCTTCTTCAGGAGTGAGTGGGGAGTATTAATGGGAACAGGTTTCTTTTTGGGGTAATGAAAAGTGTACTGAGTTGTGGTGGTAGTCGCACTACTCTGTGAATGTATTAAACCCGTTGAATTACACACTAGATTGGATAAAGACGTTAAAAAATAACTTACTATAGGCTCGGCGCCCGTGGCTCAACGGGCTAGGGTGCCAGCCACGTACACTTGAGCTGGCGGGTTCGAATCCAGCCTGGGCCCGCCAAACAACAATGATGGGTGCAACCAAAAAAACGGCCAGGCATTGTGGCAGGTGCCTGTGGTCCTAGCTGCTTGGGAGGCGGAGGCAGGAGACTCGCTTGAGCCCAGGAATTGGAGGTTGCTGTGAGCTGTGATGCCACAGCACTCTATCCAGGGTGACAACTTGAGGCTCTGTCTCAAAAAAAAAAAAA
>CAUYON010095386.1:0-11073 GCA_963573935.1 Arctocebus calabarensis
CCAGCTACTTGGGAGGCAGAGGCAGGAGACTCGCCTGAGCCCAGGAATTGGAGGTTGCTGTGAGCTGTGATGCCACAGCACTCTATCCAGGGTGACAGCTTGAGGCTCTGTCTCAAAAAAAAGAAAAAAAATTAAAAAGAAGAGATGAGAAGATCTGGGAGGTGTGAAGAGGAGGAGGGGAGAGGCTCCCTGCATGGCAGGGGTGGGGGGGGGGTCCTCTGCCTTTCAGGCTCTGCCCAGCAACTGGCAGAGATGCGCACATGCTATAAATGCTGAGTAGTCACTGAGGAAGAGGATGACGTGGAAGGCCAGACAACAACAAATTTTGGAATCAGGAGGCTGAGGCAAGAGAATTGCCTAAGCCCAAGAGCTGGAGGTTGCTGTGAGCTGTGATGCCACAGCACTCTACCGAGGGCGACAAAGTGACACTCTGTCTCTAAAAAAAATAAAAAATAAAAAAACAGAAAGGAAGAGCAGAGGGAAGGAATGAGGGGGGTGGGGTCTTGGCGTGTGCCACACCTTTTGGGGGCAAAACATGATTGTAAGAGGGACTTTACCTAACAAATGCAATCAGTATAACCTGGTTTCTTGTACCGTCAATGACTCCCCAACAATAAAGGAAAAAAAAACAAACAGAAAAACAAAATTGGGATCAGTATTATGGTATAGTGGAATCTTTGTCTGGGAGTTGGAAAAATTAAAGTCTTGGCTAAGCTGTAGCCTAAAACTTCCTCTTCTGTTTCAAACTTTTATTTACAAATGAAGAGGTAAAACTAAATGACCTCTAAGATCTCCTCTACAACTGACATTCCAGGACTTCAGGACAATGTAAGCACCAAGTTCTTCTAATATTTTACTTAGAATAGGAATTCAAAATTTCTGGTCTAGATTATCAAGCTTTGAGGTTATCTCCTGACAGTGAGAAAAATAAGGATGTTGAGATGAGTTTGTTAGAAATGTAGACTCTCTATCCCTGCCATATTTTACTGAAGCAGAACATGCATTTTAGTAAGATTCTCAGATTATTATTATTTATTTATTTATTTATGAGACAGAATCTCACTGTGTCACCCTCAGTAGAGTGCCGTGGCATCACAGCTCATAGCAACCTCCAGCTCTTGGGCTTAGGCGATTCTGTTGACTCAGCCTCCCAAGTAGCTGGGACCGGCTAAGATTCTCAGATTATTGATATGCATAAAAAAATAGAAAAACTAGCTGGGCATTTTGGCAGGTGCCTAGTCTTTGGAGGCTGAAGCAAAAGGATTGCTTGAGCTCCAAGAGTTTGAGGTTGCTGTGAGCTCTGATGCCAGATTGACAGAGTAAGACTCTGTCTCAAAAAAAACAAAAAACAAAAAAACAAAACTTATCTGCTAGGGGGGCTGATTTTCTCTAGCAATGCCTAGCTATGGAGGGCCTGTGCAAAGAGGAGATGTCAGATGTTAGATTCACCGAGGGCTGGGGTTCTGCTAGGCAAGTAGGCAGATAGAATAAGGGTTGGGAGGGTGGGTGTAGTGGCTCACGCCTATAATCCTAGCATTCTAGCAGGCCGAGGTGGGCGGATTACCTGAGCTCTTGAATTTGAGATTAGCCTGAGCTAGAGTGAGATCCCATTTCTAAAAATAGCTGGGCATTGTGGCAGGCTCCTGCAGTCCCAGCTACTTGGGAGCCTGACACAAGAGGATTGCTTGAGCCCAAGAGTTTGAGGTTGCTGTGAGCTATGACACCACAGCACTCTACGGGGGGCGGGGGGAGTTAGTGACAAAGTGCAACTCTGTCTCAAAAAAAAAAAAAAATAGAAGAGGGCTTAGGATAAAGACAAAGTACAGAACTAAAGGTCTTTAATGAGATCAAAGAACTGGAAGGAAAGAGGCTGTGGTGAGAAAGCAGATGTCTGAATGTGTGTGTTGAAGGACTGTTCACTTTCTGACAACGGGAAGGATCAGGGTGCTCATGCAAGTGTGTGGCTGAGTAAAGAAAAGTCTGGAGGTGCGAGAAAGCAAACAAACTGCAGGTGCTGGAATTGCCAAGAACAGTGGGTGGAGCAAAGGGGAGATGGTCCCATGGCTGCTGAAATACTCAACCCCCAGTGAGAGCCAGGCAGAGGACGGCAAGGACGGGAGGAGGGAGACAAAGTTAGATGTTTGCTAAGATGAGGGAGAAGTGTTTTCTTTATTATTTCTGGTTAATAAGAGGGTATATATGATTAGGTTACATAATTTACATTTGTAAGGTCAAGTGCAAAGCGTAAGTTGTAGTTGAGTCCCGCACCTGGGAGGTGTGCCACATATGCTACATTGTACCTGACAGGTGGGAGCTTCCTGAGCCCGCCCTCCTTTTTTTTTTTGAGACAGAGTCTCAAGCTGTCACCCTGGATAGAGTGCTGTAGCACAGCTCACAGCAACCTCCAATTCCTGGGCTCAAGTGAGTCTCCTGCCTCTGCCTACCAAGTAGCTGGGACTACAGGTGCCCACCACAACGCCCGGCCATTTTTGGTTGCAGCCATCATTGTTGATTGGTGGGCCGGGGCTGGATTCGAACCCGCCAGCACAGGTGTACGTGGCTAGTGCCTTAGCTGCTTGAGCTACAGGCGCTGAGCCAACCACCCTTGTCTTGAAGTTAATTGTGTATTTCTCCGGTGTGGGACCGTAGTTGTTAATCTACTATTTTCAAATTAGTAATGAGTACACAGGAGCTTGCTTTTCCATGCTTGAGATACTTTACTTAGGATAATGTTCTCCAAATCCAGGTACATACAAAAGATGCAAAGTATTCCATGGTATACCAGAGTTTATTGATCCATTCATGGGTTGAGGGGTACATGTGTTGTTTCCACATCTTTGCAATTGTGAATTGAGCTGCGATAAACATTTGAGTGCAAATGTTTTTATGCTAAAATGATTTTTTTGGAAGTAATGTTTTGAGAGCAAGTGTGGGTAGCAAAGAGGACCCCAGACTCCTCACAATTCTGAGAGGGTCAAGAGCAGGTGGGGTTGGATGAGGGAATGAACAGAGCCATGTAGGAATGGAACCCTGGAAAACACTGGTATTTAAGGAGCTGGCAGAAGGAGGAGGAAAGATCGGTGAGAGAGGTTTATGAAAGCCAGGAGAATAAAAATTGCCAAGGAGGAAGAAGCCACCAGGGAGGCCCTGCACAGGTGAACAGTGTCCCACGAATTTGGCATGTAGGTCACTAGCAGCTTCAGTGAAGAACTTTCTTAGTAGGGCTGTTCAGGTAGAAGACAGATTGCACTGGGTTAAAGGACATTCAATTAATTGTGTGATGTGGTAATAGCTGGAATGAAATTAGCAATACAAATTATTCCTTCCCTTTATTTATAAAATAGGATAATTCTTCTATGTATTTTGGAGATTCTGCCAAGAAATTTAAAAAGTCTACCTTTTTTCTTTTTTCTTGAGTTTAAATTGACATAACTTTGTTTTTTAACTTTTTAGTTGACAATAATAGTACATATTCATAGGGTACACGGTGATGTTTAGATGCAAATAAGCATAGTGATCAGATCAATGTAATTAGTATATCTATCATCTCAAACATTTATCATTTCTTTTTGTTAGGAACGTTCATTATCCTCCTCTCTCTTTGAACGTATATATCATTAATTGAATTTAATTTCTCTTATCTAGCTGTAATTTTGTATTGTTCAAGAAATCTCTCCCTAGTCCACTTTGCCATTTTTTTCTTGATTAGTTTTATTTTCATTTCATCCATTTCTTCAGCAAATACTAAAGTATCCACCATGAAGAAGTTGAAGCACAGAAAGGTCAAGTGCTGTGCCAAAGCTGAACGGCTTTAAATAATAGACCCAGAATCTGGACCTGGGCATTCAATTTCAACCATTTATTAGGAAGCTCTCAGCTTTTAGATGGCCTCTAAAGCTACAAGGCTAAATTAATGACCAAGGAGTAAAAAAAGGAAGGAGTACTAAGGACTGGGGCACACTGACATTAAGAGTCTGAGGATGAGGAGGAACCAGCCTAAGAAAGTACAAAAGAGGGGCCAGCAAAGCAGCAGACTGAGGGGTTATGGAAGCAAAGTTCAAGGTGAAAGGAGTTACCAGCTATGCCAAAAGTTGAGATAGCTTATTGGACTTAGCAATGTGAAGGTCACTGGTGCCCTTGACAAGAGCAGCTGTGATGAAGTGGTGGGGTGAAAGCCTGATGGGGTGGGTTCAAAAGAGATCAGGGAGAGAGAAGCTAGCTGTGGCACGTTTGTACACACATCTCATCTAGCAGGGAAATGTCCTTGGCGGGCCACAGGGAATGGAATGCAGTGCCTCTCTAAGGGTAGGGACAGTTCATTCATAGCAAATAAGAGGCAGAGATGTGGGGAGGGGGCAACATGCAGCAGTGGGAGTGTGGAAGTTGTCTTCTGGCTGCTTTTATTTTCTCTTAGTGAAAAGGAAGAGAGATCAGTTGAGAGTAAGAATGGCAATGAAAGTATTAGAGCAGTGATTTTCACCTAGTGTGCTGTGAAAAATTTTTAAAGATCATTAATTGAATTATTTTCAAAAGAAGTTCAAAGCACAGTAAATATATTCTTTTTCTTTTACTCTTATTTTTTTTTCTTTTTTTGAGACAGAGTCTCATTTTGTAGTTCTGGGTAGGGTGCCGTGGTGTCACCATAGCTCGCGGCAATCTCAAGTTCTTGGGCTCAAGTGATCCTCCTGTCTCAGTCTTCCAAGTAGCTGTTAACTACAGGCACCTGCCACGACTCCAACTAGTTTTTCTATTTCTTAGAGACGGGTGGGAGATGGGGTCTCACTCTTACTAAGGCTGGTCTTGAACTCCTGAGCTCAGGCAATCCACCTGCCTTGGCTTCCTAGAGTGCTAGGATTATAGGGGTGAGCTACTGTGCCTGGCCTTTACTCTCTCTTTTTTTTTTGATCAACATAATTGAAGTATGCTGTGGAAGTTTAACTATAGGTTCAAGTGTGCTATAAGATAAAAAAGATCAAAAAACACTGTATTAGAGGCATGAGAAGAAAGAAAACGATAGAACAGGGAGGGCAGGAGAGTGAATGCACTAGATAAGTATGAAATATGATTATCAGGCAACATTAAGGGCCTACTTGAGGTCATTTAAAAAAAAAAATCATCACAATCCCTAAACTACTACCTAAAAATGTGTTTAGTTGATTAAAAGATAATGAGTAACTCGGGAATACCTGTGAAATCATTCAGTAAACTACTAAATGATAGATACTTGTCATTATACACGTATATTGACCAAAACCCACAGAAAATATAACACGAATAGTCTTACTATGAACTTTAGTTAATAATAATGTACCAATATTGGCTTCATAACTATACCACAGAAAAGCAAGATGTTAATAATAGAGGAAATTAGGGGAGTGGGGAGATAAAGAGTATGTGGGAACTCTCTATGCTTTCTATTTTCCTATAAAACTAAAACTACTAAAAAAAAAAAAGAAAGAAAAATAAAAGAGTGTTTTAATTCAAAAAAAAAAAAGAAAAAAAAAAAAGGAGGAAAGGAAGTTAATGTGTGAGTGTTGGGTGCAAGGTGGGTGCCCTAGGGATGTAGAGTCTTAGACAGGAGGGGTAACCTAATGTTCTGAGCTTCTTAGGGTGATAGACAGCCAGATGCTGGGATAAAGTGCCAAGTGAGAGTTGATGACAGCTTCAAGACGGAGGGTGATGAGTGTAGGACAGTCTGCAAAATTTATTGAGATTTTTGGCCTACAAAACTGGGGACAAAAAAACAAAAAAACCAAACAATAACTCTGTGGTGCTGTTCTCCTAACTTCTGTGTTCAGTCACAAGTGTGTCAATCTGCCCTTAGCTTTATACTTAATGTTCAAATATTATCCATGGGAAGTGGCTGCTCCTACCACGAAACAAGGTTTTGAAATCTTGATTAATTTCAGTAGATCCACGTCTATACGAAGGTAAGTGTGTCCAGGAGCCGTCTTCACATTTCTGCATGAACTGGTCAAAGAGGAGCCTCATATCCTTGTTCCAGCTGGGGTTAGGGATAGAACAGTCCTTACAAACCATCTTCTCAGAAGAAAATGGCCTCTAAGACAGAAAGGAGAGAGAGAACAATGATGGAAAGCTGTCCCATTTCATAATATATTCTCCCATTTTCTAAGCCTACCTTGCTGCTTCTGTTCTTCTCAGAAGCTTGTCATTTCACAGTGGAAGGGAATTTCACAGATCACCTGGTCCAATCTCCTTGGAAATGGGCGACTGAGTGAGAGTTTGCCCAACAGCCCCGCTTAGCTAATGGCAGAACAGCACATGGAGACAGAAAGTTACCCTCCATGTTAAAAGTTCTGTCAGCAGTGTAGGCACTGAAGCTGGGAGACAGAGGAGAGGTTCTGTCTCTGAGTGGGGGCTCAGGAGAGGGGTCTCTGATTTGAATACTGACTAAACAAGCAGAAATTAGCCAGCTGGAAAGAGTACGGTAGGCATGTAACTGCCATCCTCCCCCGCCCCAAATTCCAACAGCCCCTCTATCATCCTCTCCCTGACTACTTGACCTTCTGAGTTGTTTCCCTTCTAGAAATGGTGGATTTTCGGTCAGACAAACCATCTTCCACAACCTGCCCCAGGGCACACAGCCCCTTCTTTTAAAGCCCACGATCTCCTTTACTCAGAGAAATGGATTTGGAGCCGTTCCCTCTCCCAAATCCCTTTCTTCCCTGGCATCCTCATGCTCTCAACTGGATCTCAGTGAACAAGCAACTGGGCCTGGATAGAAACTCCCTTTGGGGGTGGTGCCTGTGGCTCAGCAAGTAAGGTGCCAGCCCCATATAACGAAGGTGGCGGGTTCAAACCCGGCCTCGGCCAAACTGCAAAACAGAAAAATAGCCGGGCGTTGTGGCGGGCACCTGTAGTCCCAACTGCTTGGGAGGCTGAGGCAGGAGAATCACCCAAGCCCAGGAGTTGAAGGTTGCTATGAGCTGTGTGATGCCACAGCACTCTACCGAGGGCGATAAAGTGAGACTCTGTCTCTATAAAAAAAAAAAAAAGAAACTCCCTTTGGCTTTGACACCAGGCAAAGGAACACGGTGTGCAGAAGCAGAGGCACAGATCAGTTTCGATGGGCCTTATTTCAAAGGTATGAAGTAGATACTAATTCGTATACCCATTTAATTGACCATGAATATTGATCAGACAAGCAGTCCCAATAACTGGATGGTTCAGGTGCCCAGGAGGACCTGGAAGACAGTGTGTGGCCTACTATGGAGCAGAAGAAAGCAAATACTCCTGGGTATCAGAAATGAAAACTGGTTCTTTCATCAGTGGTTCTCAACCCGTGGGTTGCAACCCCTTTGGGGGTTGAACGACCCTTTCCCCTTTCACAGGGGTTGCCCAAGACCATTGGAAAACACCTATTTCCGATGGTCTTAGGAACTGAGACACCGCTCCTCATGTGTGGGGGTCACCACAACATGAGGAACTGTATTAAAGGGTGGAATTTGTGAATAGCTGGACAGCTTGTCAGTACTTTTTAATGCTGTCTGCTTAACAGCCCATCATATCAAAGAAGACCAAGAGAATGCTGAAGGAAGAAAACGGATTTTTGAATAAGGATTGGGAATTGTGATATTATCTTTTTTTTTGAGACAGAGTCTCATTATGTTGCCCTGGTAGAGTGCTGTAGTGTCACAACTCACAGCAACCTCAAACCTTTGGGCTTAAGCGATTCTTTTGCCTCAGCCTCCCAAGTAGCTGGGACCTGAGGCGCCTGCCACAACACCTGGCTAATTTTTGTTGCAGTTGTCATTGTTGGTTGGCTGGCTTGGGCAGGGCTGAAACCCGCCAGCCTCGGTCCATGTAGCTGGCGCCTAACTACTGTGCTATGGATGTGGAGCCTGTGATAGTATCTTGTTTCTGCTGAAGATAAGATGATTTACTTGCTTTGTGATACTTGGTTTGTGATACTGCAACGTTAAAGAAATTCCATGCCTACCAGCATTATAACACTCATGAGGACCACAAATATGTTAAATTATACCGAGAGGTGCAAAAGGTTGTACTGCAGAAATGAAAAGATGAAAAGCAAAGACAATTCTTTCAAGTAGCAATAAAATATAGAAATAATGCCACTGAAGCAACTTATCAAGTAGCTTATGTACTTGAGGATAAAAGGGAGCCAAGCAGTGATACAGACATTGTGAAGGAATGCATTGTCAAAGTTGTAGGATGCCGGCTCGGTGCCTGTGGCTCAACGGGCTAAGGCACCAGCCACGTACACCTGAGCTGGTGGGTTCGAATCCAGCCCTGGGGCCCGCCAAACAACAATGACAGCTACAACCAAAAAATGGCTGGGCGTTGTGGGGGGCACCTGTGGTCCCAGCTACTTGGGAGGCAAAGGCAGGAGACTCGCTTGAGCCCAGGAATTGGAGGTTGCTGTGAGCTGTGATGCCACAGCGCTCTATCCAGGGTGACAACTTGAGGCTCTGTCTCAAAAAAAAAAAAAAAAGTTGTAGGATGCTGAGACCCCAATAATGTTTCCAAGTATAAACCACTGCCTTTGTCAAGGAGAAACATAACTGCTCAGCAGCATGAATTAGACTCCAACTTAACAGAACAACTTTGTTCAATACTTCAAGAGGAAAATATATATTATTCAATGGCATTAGATGAATCAGCTGATAACTACTGACTCTGCACAGGTTTTGTACTTCATTTGGGTCATAGCAGATTTTCTCTGCTATAAAGAGTTACTCATGTTGGGCACTCTCATGAACAGAATATAGGGAGCAGATTATCTTCAATAGCTTTCAATATAAATGTCATAAAGTTGGGCTGATTTTAGTAAATCAGGTGTATGTATAGATAGTGTTCCTTCCATGACAGGAAAACATGAAGGGTTTGTTGCAGAGATTAAAAAAAGTATTAAAAGATCCAATGTTCTCATCATTTTCCACTGGACATAGTACCTTGCATTAGCAAAATCTGTGTGCTAAAGCTACAATTTAAGTGACACTTTACAACAAGTTTTAAGTATCATTAGCTATACTATTGCAAATGCAACAGGTTATTGGCATTGTCAGTTTTAAGTAACATGCTAAAGTTGAACAATGAGGTATTAGTGTAGATTTGCTTTATCATTCTAAAGTGTGTTGGCTATCACAGGGACAAGTGTTAATCAAAATTTTATCTCTGTGAGAACAGTTAAAGTTTATGAAGAAGAGAATCAGCAATGTGAGTTATTGAAAGAAGATTTCCATAGGAATGCAGAATTTCTGGGTGATATGTTAAATCAAAACAATTTGACTATTTCTTTGCAAGGTAATAGTAAGTCTATATATAACATGTGTCAAAAAATTCAAGCATTTCAAAAAAAGCTACTTCTTCAAAAGGAAATTTCGGATAAACATTTTCCCTAGTTAGCAAAGATCACTGATGGGCAGGATGATATATTTGAATCTCCTGAAGACTATTCAGCTGTTATGACCTATTAATTAGAGAATATAATGAACGTCTCACTCAAATTTTTTTTTTGCAGTTTTTGGCTGCGGCCAGGTTTGAACCTGCCACCTCTGGTATACGGGGCCAGTGCCCTACTCCTTTGAGCCACAGGCGCCGCCCGAACATTTCACTCATTTTGAGAATCATGGCATTGCACTCAAGCATTTCGGCATCACCTAGTGGATATCACCAAGGCACCTAAAGAACTACAGATGGAACTGATTGAGCTCCCAGTAGATAACATTTTAAAGTCTTTGTCTAATGTTAAGAAAGATCCAATTGAAATATGAAAAAATGCAGAACACCCAGGACTTTGGTAACGTGCCCAGAAAATGCTCTCTTGCTTTCAACCACTTATTGCTGGTAATCTACATTCTCCGACCTGACCTAAATCAAGATGCCTTTAAGTCCACAAATAATTGATTCTTATCTGGAGGATCAGTAGAAACTACCAACCTCCATGCTGCAATCAAATATTCAAATACTTTCCAACAATCCTATATGGAAGGTTACATGTATATTCAAATTAATGTACACTAAATAATTATCATTCTTTATAAGTAAAGCCCACATTCAAGATCACATTGTTAGACACAAAATAATGCTTTTTTGTGACTGAGGAGCACACAAATTACAAAATGCTTTTATTAGTCTGCGAGTAATTTTGATTAATAAAAGCTAAGTGCTTTTTAATGTTTTCACACTGATGTGCAATAAATGAAATGTTATCTGGTCACCACTGTTAAACTATCTCATCTTGTCCAAGATTGCAGTTAACAGATTAAAATAACATGTAAATAACACACACCCAAAAAGCCAACAAAAAAACCTGCTTTCCAACAACAAGCAGACACAACAGAGTCATTAAAAGTTTAGTTAACTTTAAAAATAACCGATAGTTTTCACATTTAAAATTATTAAGTGGTGAGGTTGAAAGAGAGCGGTGGGCCTGGACAGCAGGTGCTGAATAATGCTGGGAGGACTTCTTTCTTAGTGACACCGATTTGGAATCAGACACCACTGGCAAACAAGTGGAGATGCTGCAAAAGCAAGTTCAGAAGAAAGAGAGACGAGAGAGACCAAAATCGAGTAAGACTGAAGAGGCAGCAGAAGAGGAAGAAACCATTCCCCCAAAGCTAAATAAGTTAAAAAGAAAGCAGGTCCTTCTGAGCTGACATGAATTCTCCTAAAGCCAAAAAGGCAAGAAAGAAAGGGGAGCCATCTCAAGATGACATTGCTTCACCTAAAAGCAAGTGTGAAAAAGAAAAAGGAGCCCTTGGAGAAGGTGTTTCTCCAAAAAATCAAAAACATAAGAATTGAGAAGTTTTCTGAAGGAGCAGGTACTCCAAAGCCCAGAGCATGAGCAGCAGGAAGTGAATGGAGACACAGGAGAGAAGAGCCCTGAGCTGAAGAATGGATTCTCCCATCCTGGACCTGACCTAACTCCACTGAAACTGCCGCTGAAGAAAAGTCCAGTGAGATAGAGCAAGAAATAGCTGTGGAACAAAAAAGGGCACTTTCTCTCATTTTCCCATATCTGACTATTAAGCTTCTCAAAGGCTGGAGGGCGACCTTCCTATTTCCCATACAAAGACTTTCCCTCAAGTC
>CAUYON010095387.1:0-14030 GCA_963573935.1 Arctocebus calabarensis
GGAACATATTCTTCTTAGCAAAGTATCTCAAGAATGGAAGAAAAAGTATCCAATGTACTCAGCCCTAATACGAAGCTAATTTATAGCTTTCATATGAAGGCTAAAACCCAATTATAGCATAGGAATACAGGGAAAGGGGAAAGGGGGGGGGAGGGGGGAGGATGGGTGGAGGAAGGGCAATTAGTAGGAACACACCTACGGTGCATCTTAGAAGGGTGCTGGTGAAACTTATTAAATGTAGAGTATCAATGTCTTTATATAGTGATGAAGAAAATGCCATGAAGGCGATCTGTAACAGTACGATCAAAATATTTCTGATTGTATATGAAGCACATCATGCCCTATGATTGTACCAATGTACATAATTATGATTCAATAAAATTATAAAAAAAAAGTTTAAGCAAATTATAAATAAAAGTGACGGAGTGAGGAGAAGGAAGGAGGAAGGCCGTACTGTCTCAGATCTCACATCTAGGTTTTTGGTTGTTTCTTTCTTTTGTGTTGTAAATTTCCAAGAAATAAAGTTACTTAAACTGATCTAAGAAATCATATTCTAGTATAAGCAACCTGGTTAATAGAATAATTTTGCCAAATATACACCATTTTCACTGATATATTATAGGGCTGCTCATTAAAATATAATGTGCTCTTATAAGCTTGTGAATAGTTTTAATCAATATGGTCTAAAAGGCTATTTGAGAACAAGGTCATATTTCAGCCAGCTCATTCCAGTCCTGGTTGTGTGCCCACTTTCACACCTAGAGAAGTCCCCGGGGAGGATTCTAAGATCATGGACTATATTGTACCTGTGCAGCCAATGGGCGATTTTTCTTGCAATATGAATGTATTGGTTATCTGATGATGACGCTAATTTTTTGGTTTGTTTCTGTCTGTTGTAGAAAAATGTCAAATTCATTAAACCAGTTATTCTTCTCAAATATGCTCAAAGTCAGTGAGAAAAGTAGGGTCCTTTAGAAGTCACATTTAAACGCTTTCTCGACTTCTTTTGTTTACGTGAATTCATCCTGTTGGTTTAGCGGCGCTTGATGGTGGGTGATGCCAGTGAACTTGAGGTCTCTCCAAGGGCAGAATGGGTCCTGTGTGTGCTCCAGACCCTGGGGTACTCACTGGGAGCCTGGAGGGTTCGTTGTAGCTCAGCTTTCGGGCACAGAGGGACAGGATACAACACAATTCTATCAAATAAAAACAAATCCAAATTTAGGTAAGGAGAGACTTGATTTCAAAGGATTTTTGTAGTAACAGGAGACAGACATTGCAATATGGAAAATGCTCCCTCTCCCTTAAGATCTGCAAGTAAAGAAGGGCTTTTCTCTCATGGTGAGGTGTGTGTCAGTATAGAAAGAACCAGGTGCAGGGCACAGGCACAAGTGGCTGGACATTTCCCCTGAGGCCAGGCAATTCTCAGGTGGGCTGGTGAGGCCAGGTTGTTCCCGGTTCTGGCGCTCAAGGGTGGGCCAAATGCAGGGTGCTGTGGGGCAAAGCTTAACTACTTGAGTTAAGGCGAGTCAGCGTGTTTGCTCCAGATTGGTTAATGGGTCTGACCATTTTTCAGTCAATCATTTCTTAGACAATGAGTAGGAATTTGGTGGGTCTACGTCTGGTCTTGTCATAAGCAAATAAATGAGCATCGTGGTCTTATCTGGGTCACATGCAGCAGGGTATTTCTTTGCAAAAAGCCTTTCCCAGAACACGAAGGTGTGAAGGGGTTTCTTTACTCTTTCCTCTTTTCTGGGATCACAAGCCTTGAATGAGTTGTCAATCACATCTTTTAGTACTAGAACGAGGTAACGACTAGCTAAGTAAGCGACACATCCCTAAGCTAAGATGCAGAGATAACAACATGCTTTCTGCAGTAATGATGCATGGTATTTAATGACCAGCACAACCAAGACACTACCCGGCATGGCCCAAACTTTTAGACTTGGAACAGGAACCTTGGCAGAATTACATCCCAGGCAATGTCTTGTCCATTTCTGCTTTCCTGAGCTTGAGTATAGTGACCTGCAAAGCCCTGTCCTTAAGGAGAGTGCCGAGCTGCACCCATCCTTAAGGAGAGTGCCAAGCTGCACCCATCTTCCCCACGCACACCCCACACTCTAGCCATGTAGATGTACTCAGAAGACCTTTCTCTGCCCCAAGGCTTGCATGTATGCTGCTCTCCCGGGGAAGCCTACACCCCCACCCTCTCTGACTACTCAAATCCCATCCATTCTTCAATGTCCAGCACAAGCCCACCTCTTTTCCCCAAAGACTTTCTTAGTAGCTCACCCTCTCCCCCCCGCACCACTTCCTCGATTGACTCCTGTGGTAGGCTTTTACTAAACACCCACTATGCATCAGGGGCAAAGGTGGCTGGACTTTTTTTTTTTTTCAGTTTCTGGCCAGGGCCAGGTTTGAACCTGCCACTTCCGGTGTATGGGGCCGGCGCCCTACTCACTGAGCCACAGGTGCCGCCCATGGACTTTGTTTTTATTCCTCTTATTTGTACTATTCGTTTGAGTATTACTCACAGTTCATGACTTAGCCTTTAATTTTTGTTGTCACATAACCCGTGAGTGTTAATGCTGGTTAATGCTTAGCTGGTTAATGTTTAGCCATAGCCACTATGGGTTGTGTGTGGAGTGTTTGTGTGTGTTCTGATTTATAGCATTTTCCAATTTTGATGGTGTGGCTCTTCCTATCATAAATGATTTCAAACTACCAGGAACCTGGAAAGAAATACGTACGATTAGCTCTCTGGGGCCTCCAAGAGCCAGCCTCAGCTCACCACTCTACTTGACTAAGGAAACCATTTAGGCAAGAACATGAATGCTTTGTTTCTCTAACCAGGTTGTAAGACCCCATAGAGCAGGAAATATTTCATCATTTAATAACAGTAGTAAGGAGGCTACTATTTAACAGATAAATATTCACTGAGCAAATGAATGAAGAAATATGTGGAGGGAAACACGTTCGGCCTGTTCGCCCCATGATTTGCAGAGCGCCTCTCACTCCTCAGGTGCCAAAAAATAACTGCTTATTCACTGAACGGAGCACTACTCTGAGAGGCTTAATTTGTGTTTCTGGCTGCAGGCTCCTCATGAAAAGTAAAGGAAGCCCGATTCTCCGTGCAGACCACCACGCCCAGCCCCGCTCCTCGGCCTGGCTTCTTCCCTGAAGATGCTGCTGTGTCTGGTGTCCTCTCCTTCAGTCTGTGATTCCCTGTGTCATGATCCAAGCAATTCCATCGCAGGGAAGGTTCTCTCCTGACCCCCTGACAGGCCGGGTCCTGCACAGGTGCAGGCGAGCAAGCTGAGGGGCTTGTGGGAACCTGTTCCTCCTTTCAAAAGTGGAGGCTAAGGAAAGAATCTGCCTCTTCCGCCTCTATTTGTTGTATAAGGACGTGTACGTTGGCAGCCATCCTGTGATCACAAAGGGAGTGAGCTGGAGGACAGAAGCCAGTGCCCTGAGGACACAGAGTAGAGAGAAGGGCTCACTGAGTCCTAAGATCACCGCGGGAGAGGAGACCAGCCGGGAGTTCTCTCGCTGGAGTCTCTGTTACAAGGATGATGAATGTTCTTATCGCACGAACCACTTTCCTCTATAATGTATCCTGGACGTGATCATATGACTATCAACACCACTGTTTATTTATTCAAAACTAGCCTCAAAGTTTCTTAGGAGCAAGGCATTGGGGCAGATGCTGTGTAGGTGACAGAAGATGGTGTCTTTTCAACTCAATTTTCGAGTGAGGTAGGAGTGAATTGAAGGACAGATTTCAAGTGGGCTGTCTCAGTGTTTTAGAATGGAAACCGGGGAGCAGAATTTTGAGGGTTCTATCTGAGACTTTGATCTAAGCAGCCTAATGGACAGAGCAAGCCAGATCTGGAGATACATAGGCCAGGCAGATAGAGTTTCTGCTTATAAGACGCTGCCCTTTGATGGGAGGTGATACTGAGTCCAAAGCAATCTGGGAAACCAAAGAACAGCAGGGATGGTAGAATTTCTAAGTCTAATCTTGAAGGATTTTGTCCTGGACTGTGATCCCATGCGCCATGTAATCCCAAGTGTAAGAATATCTATTTCTGTATCAAAATCAGCTTGCCCACAAAGCCCTGAACTGACCCCAGAATTGTTTTGTGGGTAGTGGAAAGAACTCCATTTTACACAACAAAAGCTCAGATATAGGATTACAGATTCCACTTCTCCCTCCTTAGTAAATGACCATGACTTTCTATTCTACCATTTCAAGTGCAGATTCAGCCTTATCACTAGATATCCAGATTTGGTATCCGGATCAATATTATAAGACCACAGGCTCTCCAGAACAATAAAACATATACATTTTTTAAAGTTTCAAAAGAGCCTGTCCCTCTGTTATTTAATTAACATTTTCTAGAGATCTTTGTGAGCCAGGCCAGGAACAATTAGGGAATAAAAAACTTGAAGAAGATGAAGGTAAGAGTTCATTCCTGTTCATACCTTCCAAATATTTCCGGCATTTCTCAGAGATTGTATTTTTTTAATTTTGAGAGTTGATTTTTAAGGGAATGTTTTAAACATTGATTCTCACGTTATCATTCTCCTAATGCAGTCTGCCAGGATGCTCCATTCGGCTGCCGCAATCTGCTCATCGCTATTTTATAAAGGGAAACTATTCTCGAATGAAACACTCTCTCTTTCTCTCTTTTTTTTGCACCAATATATTTCACAAAGGAATAAAGGTGTCAAATTTCAGAGGTTTTTTTTTTTTTTTTTAAATTTAAAAGCATGGGCATTTCCTAAAACTTGTCTTCACTTGATCAAACTCAAGGTCTTTATTTAGATATGTCCTACTCTTTCCTGGGTATCACTGAGCCTCATCATGTGCTGTTTATTAATTCAGTTGAGTAGTGGAACACTTACTCAGTAGTGTCCCAGGTAGGAGGCACGACCCTCAACATAGTGGGTAGAGAGATACAATCCTTGTTATCATAGTTATGTGGAGAAACATTTATTTTGTGTATTCTCAGAAAACTAGTTCAGGGAGAGAGTAATCTAGAAGAGCAATCTAGTGCCAGGGCATGAGAAAGTGTGAACTCTCACCAAGCAAATGCCAAGACTAAACAAAAGGAGCTGTTGGAACATATCAGAATTTGAGCCCATCTGTCCCTTATTAGCCGTGTGCTGATAGTCACATATAGTTAATTTCTTATAGCCCAGGATTTGCAGCCATAACTTAGCTACCTTGCTACATTGTAGGGGACAAAGATGTCATTCAAAGATTACCATGCCAGGTGATCAATAACTGTTAGTGGCCTTCTCTTCTCCCGTCTTGTCTGAGAGCACTAAGGTGACCTTTATGCTCTACCTTATCCTCCCGTTCATGCTATTTATTTGAACTTTCAGCACCATGATTTTATCCTGCTATTAAATGATAAATATTTACAAGATATTGGCAATTACCAAATCAAAGTGGAAAGGCAAGACGTGGTTCATTGGAATATTTAAACAGTTCAATGGGGTCTGAATTTACTGTCAGCGTGCACTTACGTGGTTAAGAGGACTGTTCGATGAAGTGCCTTTTCCGTCATTAACAAGTTTTTGATATAATTTGGAATGAAGTGTATGCACTGGAAGGTTTTCCATCTATGAAAATATGTTTACCAATTGCCCATTCACCACATATTCATGGAAAGACTATTTCGATTTGTTGCAGAAATATGTTAAGCAGAACTTTACTAGTCTGGATATCCATGGGGCTCAAAGAGAGAAGAAGCAATTGATGTCTCACATTAAAAGGAAGGTGCCAGATGTGCCCTTGTTGGGCTAAAGACACAGAGTTCAGCTGGCACAGCAGTGTCAGCCTCCACTCCAGCTGGTAGGGAGGAGGGGCTGATGGACCATGAAGGGGTAAGTCATGGCCTTGGCAGTGATATGGCATTCCCCCAGGTTCGGGGGATGCTGGAGGAAGTAGCTAAGCTCAATCTGCTTTGGAGAGACCAAGACTGAGAATGGCCAGCATGGTGGCCCAGACTGTAGGGTGTGGGCACTGTGATGGTGGCAGGCACTGGAGGGGGGCAGGAGGTCACATCATGTGAGTCCAGGACCATGAAGTGTTCATGTCACACACGGCTCCTGCAAAACTTACACATCTACCTCCAAGGACAATCCATCATTTAAACATCAGTCATGAGAAGGACCAGAACAAATCAAGTAAGATTTTTGTACAACCCTCCCTCCCCCTTTCTCTGACTCTTGGGGAGCTGATCTCCAGAGTACGAGTAGCTAGACAAGGCAAGAACAGACCACGTTGTCTTCTGAACTACGGGCTCTCCTGCCTTGGGTCAGGCCTGAACTGGGAACAGGAAGCAGGTTTGAACCAGATGGAATGGACTTTTCTAAACCTTAAAGTAGGTCTTACTTACCAAAAGAGTTGCTCATAACAGAAGCGAGCCAGGAATTAATGTAAAAGTGGACAGAAAGGGTGTTGCTGCAAAGCATGTTTGAAGGCAGTAATTAGAGAAAAATGAAGCTCTTTTCTTATCAACACGGCCAAGTTTAAGCCACTCAATACACTGCTGAGACATTCACTGACCTCGAATGACTTCTCTGCTGGGGATGGATGTGCAAATGCTACTGAGCTGAGAGCCGGGCCCTGATTTGGAGGAAGAGCACTCACTCTCCCAGCTCAGTCCATTCACCCAGTACCTGTGTAACTGGGAGCAGATCTTTTAAAATCTCTGGCTCCAAGGCAAAGCTGGCTGCTTTCTGCAAAGAGACTAAGATCTTGTCATTTTCCTTTTCCTGCACTTCAGCCCTGAATTGATCTTCTTTTTTTTTGAGACAGAGCCTCAAGCTGTCACCCTGGATAGAGTGCTGTGGCATCACACAGCTCACAGCAACCTCCAATTCCTGGGCTCAAGCGAGTCTTTTGTCTCCGCCTTCCAAGTAGCTGGGACTACAGGAGCCCGCCACAACGCCCGGCCATTTTTTTGGTTGCAGCCATCATTGTTGTTTGGCGGGCCCAGGCTGGATTCGAACCCGCCAGCTCAGGTGTACGTGGCTGGCGCCTTAGCCCATTGAGCCACAGGCTCCGAGCTGTCCCTGAATTGATCTTGCAGGAGTTGAGTAATCAGAGCCTAGTTAATTAGAGATACTGAGTATTATTAAAGGGATTAAAGGGAGAAAACCTACTGTACCCGTCCCCCACTCTCATTTCCATTACTCAGGGAGCTGTAGGTGCCTGTTGAAGGGGCTACCTGCTGAGATTTGCCTTCAAGGGACCTATTCCCTCCCACACAGTGGCCATTGACATGCCTCCTTTAATACTCATTGACTTCAAGTAAAGAGTGTTATAGGAAATAGGGTGGCTGGCAGAGGTGATGGAAACCCAGTCTCCCACTGATGAACCTGTTCTGCATAAGACTGTGGTACGTGCCCGCCTCAGCTCTGGGCTGTTCTGAATCAGGGCTCAGGGAAGACCAACGGCGCACTATAGATTCAGCTCCAGAAACGACAAATCTGGGTTAATGGTAATGTATTTTTTTGGTGATTCATCAATATGAATCAATACTTTATAGAGGAGCAAAATGGAGGGGGAAATGTATATCTGATAATAAAATAAAACCCAAAGAAAAATAATTTTCTATTTTTATTAGGATCAGCATAGTAACTACGATATGCAAAATGAAAAAATATATACCTGGCACTTTGTCAGCCTGATTCCCCTTCCCTGGTGTTTTTCTCAGGAAGAAGACTGAAATGCAGTGTCCTCGCATAACTCGAGATTTCGCAGCTGGGCGGTGGGAAAGGCTAGATTCCACTGCAGCTATTGTGATTCCAACATGAGAGCTCTTAGCTCCTGGGCTGCTCTTCCTGTTTGGGTGGAGTTGGGGAAGCATCGTCAGTTACACCTCAGCATGGTGCCTTGTCTTTTTATCTTGAAACAGCTTGACTGCAGTTTACAAACTTTCACTTGATGCACACTGCGGTAATAATTCACTGTCCCCACCATCCATATCCTTAATACATTTGACTCTTGGTTGTTAAAGTTAAAACCTATTTCTGTTGGAGTAATTGTAAAGAAAGATGGAAGTGGGAGTCATCACTAGGAAAGGGAAGTAGAAGGGATGACAGAAAGAAAGAGATTTTCCCCAGGAGGTCGAGAGAGAGAGAGAGAGAGAGAGAGAGAGAGAGAGAGAGAGAGAGATGGAAGCTGAGCCAGGCAATGTCTAGACCGGGCACTGCATGGCTGGGCTGCCCAGGAGCTGGGAAAACCCTCGGGAATGTGGCAGCCTACGCTCTGATGTGGGTTTATGTGGAGAGAGTTAGTAAAGTCTAGGCCAAATGTGAACAATGCTTGCAACCCTTTCTCTACCTCACAAGTCTATAAAGCTTTGCTTTTTGGAAACCATGGCGCAACCCAGGAGGGAAAAGGAAAGACATTCTTAGTCACAAGACCAGAAGTTCATTGAGTATTTTGATGGAGAAACAGATACAGCAGAATAAATGATCTCCAGTCTGTTTATCATCCACAACTAAACCACATGAATTAGCAAACATCTTAATGTACCACCAAAAAAGACCATCAGGGGAAAAAGATGATAAAAAATAAATAACTTGTAAAACACATGATTTCTCATCTTAGATGCTTAGCATGACATTAGCATTGATTTCTTTGTTGTGGATACAGTTAGTTTTATTTTTTATTGTGGTAAAATATACACAAAACTTGCAATTTAAAAAATTGTTAAATTTTTCAATTATAATCATTTTAAGTGTGAAGTTGGCATTGTTGTGCAATTGTAACCATCACTACCATCCATATCTAGAATTTCTCATCTTCCAAACTGAAATCCTATACCCATGAGCCCTTTATATTCCCACCAACAATATACAAGGGTTAATATCTTATTCTATTGGGTGTAAAAACATTTATTTCCTAAGCATTTGCACACCTTTGCACGTCCTCTTCATGTTTCATTTTCCCACGCAGATTCAGTTGTAGACTCTAAAACTAGAATTCTCGTAGACAGGTGTCAGTGTGAGTGGGCTAAGCGAATTTCTACAGGTGACAGAGTACCTATAGCGTCTCATAGATTGTCCCCAAGCCCATTTCACTGATCCTCATAGTGCTGTGAAGCACCCTTGTTACTGATTCTCATGGTACAGGTGAGCCCTCTGAGGTTGCTCTGCTTATGTGACTTGGACTTGAGTTTGAAGTTGAACAGGCCTGTCTGGCTCTGCTACACTCACCTGGCTCTCAGCAAATACAGTGACATTTTGCTAAGGTAAGTATCTGCCTGTCCCCTGTAGCTGGGCACCAAGTCAGAGCCAGCCTGACCAGCTGCAGAGCAGACTTCACTTTTGCCCGGCCTTGATCGTCTCTATTTGCTGTATATGCAGCGATTTGCATTTATTTATTAACATTAAAAACCTAGTTTCTTTGTGATATCATTGTCCATTTCCCCTGAAAAAGAAAAGGCCAACTGCTAGTGCACAGGATGAAAATGAAGAAAAAGTGATTGCAGCGATGGCTCTCAGGTTCCTCGCCAGAATGTAAAAGTGAGTAAATTAAAGAGAGAAATGAATTCAGCAACGGCTCAGATCTGAGGAATGAACAAGTTCACCGACTCCTCCCTACAGAAATGAGAAAAAGACATTTGAGAAACTGTTGTAACTGATCCAGCCAGTGAAAAAATTGCTCATCAAGTGAGAGATAAGACTTCAGGAAAAGCTGAAAAGGGGGTTAATGTGTGGAGTGAGAACGTGCGCAGGAGACACACGGCTCGGGATGCGAGCGGGCTCGGCAGAAAGCCCAGATCCTGCACAAACATTCCCACGAAGCAACAGATGGGGAAGACTCCCGCGTGTCTCCCCCTCCAACCTCTGCCGTGAGACTTGTTCACTGGAAAACTTGAAGAAGCACTTTTTTTCTTGGAGGATGCGAGGCCATTGGGAGAAATGGCACCAGTGAACCTCCTCGTGGATGGCCAGGTGTCTTTTGCCCTCAGAAGGAATCTGAAGGGGAGCCCAGTAGCCCAGAGCCAGAGCCGACACTGGCTTAAATGCCTCTCTTGGTGGGGGTGGGTGGAGAAGTGTCTTATGAACGTAGGAAAGCGAATACTAAGAGTGAAGGCAGCCAGAGACAGAGCCTTCCAGACTCTGGGAGCCTCGAGGGCTTCAGGCTGAGTCTGGTTCTCCCAGCTCTTCCTCAAATCCCCAGGCATTTAGGGAGAACTTCATGCCCACACAGTAACAATGTGGGGAAAACAATGCCGGGCATGGTTCCTTTTGCCCAAGACTGTTGGAAATCCAATTCGAATTTGGATTTCTGAAGACCTCAAGACCCTCGTTCCACGTTATAGAAAGAGATGTGCAAAATAAACCCACATCTGGTAAAGGGGCTGTGGACCATGCTTCAAATGTGGACTAATTTGACTCCAGAGTCTAGGCTCCGTCTACTATTCTCTGCCAACTTTTAGGAGCTTGGTCATGCGAAATTACTTCCTCAAAAATTATAGCTTGGGGCCAAGCTGTGGACGGGGATGGAGTCCTTTCCTGGTGCCTTCAGCCCGATCCCCCCTGCTCCATCACTGGGGAGCAGCGGGGAGTTGGGCAAATGGTACCTCTCACTAGGCACATCATGTATCATACAGCAAACTCCCATAATGTGATAAACTCCATTTTGATTTTATATGTTTTAAAGATATTTTTTCTATCAATACTGTTCACAATTTAATTACAATAATTAACATAGTTTTCCAATATTATTTTTGCATTTGATTATATGCCTAAAAATGTTGCAGCTGTGTTTACCTATATGCCTTTTGTCTTAGGCTTCATTTAAAATGAGAAGTAAATATCATTTTTATATATAGCTTTCCACTTGCTTTGTGAACTATTCTCATAATACCCCAATTTAGCCACAAACATCCTCTGGTGTGCTGAGATCTCTCCAATTAGGGCGAGAGGGGACAGAAATTGGGGGACAGCAGCTTCCTGGCCCCGGCAAGCGATGTTTCCAAGTGCTAGAAAAATAAATATATTTTCCTTCATAAAAACAATGTAGATAATTTGTAGTCATAGTTGGCTACTCATAGCTGTGCAGGCAAGATGGAACAAAACAAAATCCTTTTTGGCTATTCTACCTCAGAGGAGGGAAAAGAAAACTAGTTGCTGACCAGAAGCCAATTTCATCTTGACTACTCAAAAAAAAAGATAAAAAAAGAAAAAAGCCTTTTAAGGATCACAAGGCACAATTAAACAGCAGATGAGAGCAGGAAGCTGCTTCTCAGTTTAGAGTCTGGGCAGGGGCTGGAGCACAGTGGGGAGGAAGCAAGGTCACAGGTGCCAACCCACCGTCCCCAAGTCGTTCCTATGTCTAGATGGCAGGCAGTGGCACCTATGACTATGGGTAGAATCTGGCGTCCTGGACCCAGGGGGTGCAAGAGAGCAATACAAACACACATGGGGACGGTTCAGCACCTTGGTCACTGACTGAGACTGATAATTTCAGTGAAGGTTGAGGAGGCTGTTGTAATATAAATGCGTAAAAGTCAACCATAGACTTGTGAAACATACCTAAATAATACATCTGCCAGGCAGTCTGGGCTTTAGGGTGTTTTTGTTCTTAATCTAGTTGAGTATTTCAAAAGTACCATGTGTTAGCCATGGCAATCACAGTATGGTTTTCATGAAAGGTGCCATCCCAGAAGAGGTGGAGCTGGGCCCACACTGGGCAGCGCAGTGAGGGCTGGGGCTGGCAGGAAGGGTGAAGGGACAGGAGGGGGGCTCACGGTGGGGCCACACCTGCCTTCCAGGTGACAGCTGATGGTGACATTTAATAGGCACGTGCCCGGGTGTGCATGTGTACACACGCAGGACACACACCCCTCGCAGCTCATGGCTCACTCAAGGTGTGACTGGCATCTGAACCAGTGCTGAGGGCCTGGCACCTGAATGTGGACCCATCGTCCCCAAGAATAGGGCCATAGTGGGGACAGGAGACTGGTTGTTCTGGGACACAAGGGTTAGCTGCAGCCTCTAACTTCAGTGTAGCAGTTAAAAGGGCAGATCTGGAATTCCATGTTCAGAGGTTCAAACAACTTCCTAGTTATGTGAGCCCAGGCAGAGAATCTTGCCTCCTTGTACCTCAAATTCTTAACTGTATAGTGGCCATCCGTTTGGTAGGGTATTGTGAGAATTCAATGAGATAATGTGTGCAGAGTGTTTAACAGGGTCTTCGGGGCACCCAGACCCTGGGAGTGTGTGCTCAGATGCAGTTTACCCATTCAATCCAATATCTAAAACACTATAGTCAATCAACTTGGTTGTAAACTCAAATAAGGTAGCTGAAAACTATTTGGAACGTCATAGAAAGACGGTGCAGTCTGAGTACATGACATCTGTAGGCATTTCCCCAAGTCAGACGATGACAGTGACTTTGAGACTAGACACTGCAGTCCTGCCCTTTGCGGACATGTCTATTTGGGCCATACCCCTAAAGGGTCAGACTGCAGTGTCCTTACCTGAAGACAAGGAAACAGTGGCGACAGGTCCGAATCTGTAGAGTGTACCACAAGTCTTCCTGAAGCACAAGTTTATTAGACAACTCAATTCTTCATAGCAATTAAAGGTGCATTAATAATTAAATCCAAGTATTTAACAATGTCAGAGAAAATATTTCACCTTTTTCAACCAATGTAAGAATTATCTTACTGACGTAGCTTCCCCAGGTATGTAACTGCGTAAGGATTTTATCTGGATGATGAACAACATCTTCCTCTTTTTCATTGAGAATCTTGTTTTCAGGCATTCATTTAAAAAATGTTTAGATTTGTTATATTTGCATTGTATAATGCATTATAATATTTAGTTGTATAATTTTCATTGGAATTGAATAACTTTCTTTGCAGTTAGCTTTGTAGTTATCTTTCATTTGTGCAATGAATGCCACAAACTTTTACAAGTAAATTTAATTGAGGATAACGGTGAGTCAACTTAAATAAACCTACTACATACATGTGAATATGAACAATATTGCAGAATTGAGAAGTGTGTTATACTAATGATTGGAGTTTGGTGACAGTAATCAAGGATACACACAATTGATTTGGTTGTCTTCCATTCATGCAATTACTCTGCATATGATTTTCTGTTCAATTGACTTTTAAACTAACACAGTCTTATTTTAATACATTCAAGGATAAATATAACACAGAATTTAAATAGCATCATTGTAGCCCCAGATGAAAAAATGATAACTAATACAAGTATTATTTTTATGGAGAAGAAATTGTTCTATGTTTATTATCTGGAGCTTGCATTTTTCATCTTTATCTGAGACACTCTTCCATGTCAGTAAACATGTCTTATTTATTTTTAAAATACCTACATAATATTCTTTAATATGGATGCAACATAATTTATTATTCCTTTTGGATGATGTTATATTTCTAATTGGAGAACTGTTATAAATAATATTACAAAGAAGGCTATTAAAATATTCATGCATATGGGTAAATATTTCTTTGGCAGAGATTCTTAAAGATGGAATTGGTGAGTCAAAGCAGTTTTTTAATTGACATGTTCAATTAAAATGTTCTCAAATAGGCTTTTCTACTTATAGCAACACTTCATGGCAAGGTCTTATTTTTTTCATTCTGTCTCCATATATTATGATTCTCTGAAAAATTTTGACCAATTTGAATAATACCTTATTAGTTTTCATTTTTCTTATTATAAGAAACATGGGCTTCTCTAAATTTCCCCGTAACCTTTCTGGATTTTCTTGTCTGTAACATGTGTATTTATATCCTTTACACATTATTATTATTATTATTATTTTTTTGAGACAGAGCCTCAAGCTGTCGCCCTGGATAGAGTGCCATGGCATCACAGCTCATAGCAACCTCCAATTCCTGGGCTCAAGCGAGTCTCCTGCCTCCGCCTCCCAAGTAGCTGGGACTACAGGCGCCCGCCACAACGCCCGGCCATTTTTTTTTTTTTTGGTTGCAGCCGTCATTGTTGTTTGGCGGGTCATGGGG
>CAUYON010095389.1:0-14817 GCA_963573935.1 Arctocebus calabarensis
TGGAACATATTCTTCTTAGCAAAGTATCTCAAGAATGGAAGAAAAAGTATCCAATGTACTCAGCCCTAATATGAAGCTAATTTATAGCTTTCATATGAAGGCTAAAACCCAATTATAGCACAGGAATACAGGGAAAGGGAAAAGGGAGGGGAGGGGGAGGATGGGTGGAGGGAGGGCAATTAGTGGGAACACACCTACAGTGCATCTGAGCAGAGTACTGGTGAAACTTATTAAAGGTAGAGTATCAATGTCTTTATATAGTGATCAAGAAAATGCCATGAAAGCTATCTGTAACAGTACGATCAAAATATTTCTGAATGTATTTGAAGCACATCGTGCCCTATGATTACACCAATGTACACAATTATGATTCAATAAAATTATATAAAAAAAAGAAGGTGGAACAATAAATAATCTGCCAGGTTCTTTGCTGCACACACCTGTGTATCTTATTCAAGATGGCCCTGATGCTGAGTGTCACTCAGATGATCCCTCATACGTATCTGAGGTGGACACTCTTGATGATGATGTTCTATGTTCGTCTACTGCACAGCAACCTCCTCCATTAAAGAAAAAGAAAGTTGTTCACAAATGGAAAAAAGCTGACCTAACTGCATACTGCATAGCAGGTCGAGTTACAGAATTGGCAAACAATTTCTTCATCAAAATGAAAACTCCCATAGAAATTCTCGAACTTTTTCTTCATGATGAGGTTGTTGAACTCATTGCCACATACCCCAGCTTATACAGTGAAAGTAAGGGTGTAAGTCTTGACTTGATTAATTCCTGAATTCAAATGTTTTTTGGGAATTATTCTTCTTCCATTCTCGGAAGGTGTATGGTCTGGAAACAAAGGACAAATGTGCATAATGTAGCTTTTAGTGTCACCATGAGACATGACCTCTATAAAACTTTATTTTCTAATTTGGATACTGCTGACAATGCAATTTTGGACCCAAAGGACAAGTGTTCCAAGTTGCAACCTCTTACAAGCACACTCAATGAAAGATGTATGACATTGTTTCCAAAGAAACATATTTCAGCTTTGAGGAAAGTGTGGTTTCTTATTTTGGTCATCACAATTGTGAACAATTTATTGGAGGAAAGCCAGTTCAGCTTGGCTATAAGTTTTGTTATGATGCAACACATCTGGGCTACATTAGCTGGTTTCATCTGTATTCTGGTAAAAACCTAAACACTAAACATGAGGAATGCAGTGTTGGAGCATCACCTGTACTTCAGTTTAGTGAGGCACTTACAGGGGCACACCCTGGACAATACCATTTTGTATTTGACACCTTTTTCACCAGTACTGCAATGCTTGATAAGTTGAGTTCAAAGCAACATCAGGCAACAGCTGCAGTGAGAAAGGATCACAAAGCTGTGCTGGAGTCAGATGTAGCTCTGACAATAAAAGAATGAGGCACATTCAGTTAGTGAATTAATGACAAAGGCAATACTGTCTGCAGATGGAATGATAACAGCCCTACCTGCTAAGCTACAGGCACCAAGCCTGCTTCTCCTGTTTGAGTATCACATGATTCATGCCATCATAATGTGAAACAAAGATGTGCTTCTGAGTTTTCCTCTTTAGCTGGGCTCTGAAGGATGATCATAGATCTGTAGATAATGGCATACCACACACTATTGTCTCATCTGGTGCTGGTTTCGATCTCCTTTGTCTTGTCAATCGTTATTATCAGAAACTGAAAAAAAAAAAAATCCATGTTCAGCAGCCAAACATGATCAAAGTGGATAATCATTTCATGGGTGGTGTAGTCAGAGGGATGGCAACATTGATAAGTATTGGGCCTCAATTATGGAAAGAAATCATAGTCAAGTCCTTTTTTACTCTGTTTATTGGTCTTATAAAATGCCTGGCAACTGCATAAAACATATAATGAGAAGCCAGTGGAGTCTTTGGAATTTCATTGATGTGTGGTATGCCATTATCTAGAGATCTATTATCATTCTCCAGAGCTCAGCAAAAGAGGAAAACTCAGAAGCACAACTTTGCTTCACATTATGATGGCATGAATCATGTGATACTCAAATAGGAGAAGCAGGCTTGGTGCCTGTAGCTTAGCAGGTAGGGCACCAGCCACATACACTGGAGCTGCTGCGTTTGAACCAGCCTGGGCTTGCCAAACAACTATGACAACTACAACCAAAAAATAGCTGGGTGTTGTGGCAGGTGCTTGTAGTTCCAGCTATATGGGAGGCTGAGGCAAGAGAATTGTTTAAGCCCAAGAGTTTGAGATTGCTGTGAGCTATGATGCTACAGCACTCTACCAAGGCCAACGTAGTAAGACTCTGTCCTTAAATAAATAAATAAATAAATGAATAAGTAAACTAACAAATAAATAAATAAAAATAAAACAGGAGAAACAAATGCAGTGCCCTGAATGTTCTAAGAACAACATTTTTGAATGTGAAAAATATAATATTGCCTTGTAGTTGAGGTGTTCTGTTGACTATCATACTTAATAGTAGGTGTCAGCACCTCCTGAGGTAAGAAACTTAATTTTATACGTTGTGTACAATGTAGCAAAGGTTTTGCCTAGTGTTCCATCTTTGGAATGACATATAACAATGAAATAAAGTAATTATTTTTTCTCTTCAAATTCCTGCTCCTTGAAGTTTTCTAGGTAAAATATATGGATTTGCAAAAATTTCAACCTTTGACATACATGGGTTAATAACTCATAACAGCATAATAACAACTAATGATAGCATATTCCTTTACAACTGTTAAGTATAGTCTATACAATTAAATGTTATCAAAACAAACACTGTAGTCAATATACATCCAATATATAGAATGACAGGGCGTGGGTCAGCACCTGAGTCTACCATGTAGGCAGGTTGTGGGGAGTAAGCTTGACAAATACATTGCTGAGTGCCTTAAGTTGATTGACAGGAGATGTAAATGACAATGATGAGGCTACAAGGTCAGGGTATGATCACTCGATTTCCTGACCCCATTCTTCAGACTAGATTTGTACATAGTCCAAGGTGTCCCTGATACCTCACCTGACCATGGCACTGCCTGTCCCAGAAGGAAGTTTGGCCTAGTCACAAGGACTAGAAGAAGAAGATATTTACAGTTTACTGAGTACCAGTAAGTAGCAGTTGGCCCCCCCAGCATCTAGTTTGAAGTGGTCATTGTGAGAAGACTATATTCTGTTCATTTTTCTGGTCAGAAGGAGATAGTGTTAATTGAAAATGAATAATGTCAGATTTGTAACCCAACAGGATTGCTATAAATTCAATATTCAAATAGTTTGACCATATATGAATATATACCTAAATAAGCATACTGAATATTAATAAGAGAAACATATGACTGCAGTAGGGGAAACAGGAGCAATGTTGGACTGTGATGGGACTGTGCAGAAAAAAAAATGAAAATAAGGCAAAGGAAAGTTCTTGATAAATTGATACTTGTTCCCATTACTTGAGGAGTATGAATGATTCACATGATATTTAAAATAAAAATGAAAAATAAAGGAATAAGTCATGTTTCCTAATATCTTTATTTATATGTACATTTCATTTTTATATCTCTCACTACAGCAAAAATTATTATAGGAGTTGGCTGTCTGTAAAACACATTGTACTTTCTCAGTAGTATTCTGTTCAGTTTTCTCTTGCATTTTAAATTTTATAATACCATGTCAAAGTCATGTAAAGTTAACACTCATCCATTTATAAGCATGGTTTGACTGTACCTGTCTAATAAGCATGTCCTGCAAGCCCCAAAAGAATTGTTGAGTTACCTCATTGGATCCATGGAAAGTGCTAAGAGTGCAAAGGCATATGAGCGTGAATATATATAAACGCGAGTTTGCATGTAAGATCTCTGCACACAGTCAACGTAGGGCTGAATTGACAGTGGCTCCTTCTGTCATAAAATGAAGAAAAGTTTTATTCTCCCATCTTGCCTACCTATCTACACCAGAAAGGCCTTGTGGTCCCAGGGGAGGATTGATTGAGAAGTTCCCAGGAGGCAGAGTTCCTGAGGCTTTGGGGTTATAGCTACCCTCCAACAATTCTGAAAAGCTCCAATATAAGTAGAACAAGACCACATCCTTCATACTCTGTGTAAGTGAATCTGGATAAAAGGTGTAGAGGGGAGGCTATACTAAGACCATCCAGAGGACCTGAGAGAGCTATACCTTCAATGCCAGACTGTGTTCCTTTCCATTCCCGCATCCAGACTGCTAAGTAGCGTGATAATGGGGTAGAAGAGATTGCATTCTGCCTTGGGTCAGGGGCTCATATTTAGCCTATTCTCTGGGATCTCTTCTTTGCCCTGCTCTGGGTTCTTGGCAGTGTCAGAAATGCAAGAAGCTGAAGTCTGTCCATAGGAGATTGATGGGTAGGAAAAGAGCTTTAAAGTACATATGTGGTTAAGAAAATTTGGATTTCTCAAATATGAATATGAAAATTTTAGGACTCTAGGAAAAAGAATCCACTTACAAATGCTTGAATTATAGGCTAGGAATTAAATTTAGTTTACATACTTCAGAGGTTTGAAACAAAGACCACATTTGGGGGCCAGTGGGAATTAGTATGTAGTTCAAAGATTTCTGCTAAATCTTAAGAACTGTTTGAACTACTTCTGCCAAAATCAGAAAACTACGCCAAGAGGACCACGAGAGCAATGAGCTACCTGTCACTGGATGCACTCAGTAATGTCAGAAATTATATGGGGCAAAGATGTCTCATTGGCCTATGTAAAACTTATGAAGTTGGGTGGTATTTAACACCTGGGAAAGGCTTAGGCTGCAAGTCTCTGCTGTTAATCTTTGACCTTGACTTCTCTGGTTTCCTCATCCTGCCCCAGGCTGGAAGTAGAAAACATCAGCTCTCTAAGCCTCAGCTCTAGCACTGCCCTTGGAACATCCTGAGTGCAAACAAAGACTGAAACAGGAGAGGAGGAAAATAGCAAGTGTGTTCTCACCTGCTTTCCTCCTAGGTCTGAGTAAGTTATTGAAAGATTTATATAGGTCCAGGTAGGTTTTTCAAAGAATTATGTTTGAAGAGTATGAAAGAACATTCTAGGAAAATAGAGAAGGAAAAAAGGAAGAGTCAGTAAGTGAAGAGAAGAGATAAAATAATCCTCCTATGTAATCCTGAGAAGCTTCATTCTAGTGCAAAAAATAAATATTCTAAAGCTCTTCCAGAATCAAAAACTTACTTTTTACCCCAGGTTTCTTCATGGAGACGCATGACTGAATCTCCAAAACTTGCATTTGACTCTACCGTCCAAAGATCACTGCAAGATTCTCCCTGGTTTATTTCATTCTTTCTAGGAGTATATATATTGTGATCCCTGCAGAAGAAAATCTTCCTGCACAATGTGAGATTCAGGGCTGAGATTTTGGAATGTAAAAACTTTACAGAAAGTAGGATCACAGGGTGCAGTGGGCAAAAAATAAAAGACGAAAAACTGAATGAGGAACGTCTTGTCTAAAAGAGACATTAGGCATTTAACAGCCTGAAGTTGTACACACTGTGGCTACAAGCAAAGGCAGTAGGGTTGGATCAATTGTGTGAGTTCTGGACTTAATGTGTCCTATTAGATTGTGCTGTAAGCTCACATGTGAATGTATTCAAAGAGAAAGAGAAAAGAAAAGGCAGAGTTCAGTGAACATAGTGTCCAGAAGGTAGTGAATAATCTCTAGTAGTCAACTCAAGTGTGTAAATTATGTTCTGTGCATTGCTATGTTAAAGACATCCTCCATTTCCAGTGTTCCTGTTCTCAATAGCTGCTCCACCAAGGAAAAGCACAAAATTACTAGATAGGAGAAACACAGATTGGAGGATGGCAGGTATGAAGTTATGAAAGAGGAAAGTAAATCAGAGCATATAGCTATGGAAATGATTTTGTAATCTATGTTGAATCCTTAAGAGTTTGCCCCTTCAGACTGAAACCAGGAAAACAATGAGACAAGATCAAAGTGAACTAAGGGAAGAATTGGGCCCTATGACCAGTGGAAAGCAGGAGTCAGAGTTCTAACAGGAAGGAAAGAGACATTCCAGAGTGCTGGAAAATTTCCCTTAGGATTGTGTATGCCTGAGGAGTAACAATGGGGAAGAAAAACTTGAAAACGTATATAAAAGGAAAATGCCAAGTAACTATGTGATTCTATTAAGTGGGCACTGGACACAGACATGTTCATATTTTCAATGGCCTTGGCCCTGAAGAAATAATTTGGTCTTTTATCTTTTCCACATTCTAATCCTGGAAAACCACTAAATTTTAATTTGTCTATGTGAAAGATAAATTATTACAATAGTCAACTTACTCTATGACTTACCCTATGACTCAGAATATCTTGAGTGCAAATGAAAGTTTATTTATTCCTAATGTACACAATTATCAATAAGATAAAACAGTTGGAATATTCTCTCAGGTTCTTCCACACATCAGGAGGGAGGTTCATGCCTGGCAGACTGGATAGGGAATGAGAGGTTCCAGAGGAGAGAAGAGAGGAAAACTGGGAGGGATGGCCTGGCGTATCCTCCCAGGGGGAACAGAAGAATAGCTGAGCAAGGGCAGGAACTGCATTTGAGGACCAGGAAAGACATAACTAAAGCCAAAAATACTATTTCAACTTCTTCCAAAGTATAAGTTTCTGTCAGTATGAAAGTAGTGTACAGTTTATGGCTTTGTTACAACTTCCTTTCTTGCCATCGTCCCTTCATCCCAAAACTATTTCTTCTCTAACAGATTCAATGTTAAAAATTACTAATTATGTTATGGGAGAAGTTTGTTTCCTTTTTATAGGTTTGGTGGGACAAATTCATATCTGGGAATTATTTCTTAGGTCTTAAAAGATTTAAAAATTAATCCAATCTGATCTTCTGTATTAGGCACAATTAGGATTACAATAATGCGTGGGTCACTGCAAAAGTTTTGATACAGACTGTTATGTTTCCTTATTTCACTTACAAGAAACATAGTCAACAGCATCTTCAGCATCTTTCTGCTTCACCCACACAAGTTTCAATTTGTTGGCTTATCGATATTACTAGGAGGTGGTTCTTTATTACCATCTGTATAGATTTTATGTTTTTTGACTTTTGTGTATCTCAAAACTTTTATAATGACCCACATTCCATATCACTTTATCTGCAATTATTTTTCACCAACTTATCCCCCATGTTAGAGTTAGTTCTTCCATCCACTTTTGTAATAATTTGTATGTAACTCTGTTAGAGTTCATTTATGATTTGTTTTTATTACTCATCATCTGCCAGAGAAGCCATATTTTTATTTCTTTGAGAATGAGAATAGTTCCTTTTCCAGTTTTATGACCCTATTACCTAACAAAATGCTAGTGCAAAAGGTTGAATGATAAGAGCATACCAGTAACATCGAATTACTGTCTGGATGGGATATGTATGGGATACCTTGTTCATTATATTCAAGATGGAAAAGGGAAATGGAAAGAGAGTAAAAAAACTTTAAGGATGAACTTCATCATTCTCATGCCACTACTGTCAGAGGAACCAATTTACCAACTAGTACAGCGGTTCTCAACCTGTGGGTTGCGACCCAAAGGAACTGTATTAAAGGGTTGCGGCATTAGGAAGGTTGAGAACCACTGATCAAGTTTAAGACCAATATTGCTCCCTCATAGTTATGTAGAATTACTTGTGCTCCTTTTAAAGCTATTTATTCCTGAAGTTGGAGTCCTACAAATATGAAGAGCTACCTAATAAATAGAAATAAATCATATTGGTGAGTTTTATACTTATCAAAATGAATATTTAGATATAAAGGAAATTAACTTTATTTTCAGTGTATAAATCAAAATCTTTAATTAAACAAAATCAATAAGGTTGAAAGATTATAATAGGAATCTGAGACATTTATCTGAGTCTATTGTGCCATGCTCTGCTACCTATCTGTGAGTACCATAATAGTTAAATCATAGATATGATCGTCAATGTGAATATAAAAAAGAAAACAAAGAAGAAACATGTATGCAAATTGAGAACCTCACCTATCACAGAAAAGCATTTTCCTACTTAGTGTCTTCTTTTTAGTTTTTGTAAAGTTATGACAATTCTTTAGAAAATAAACATTAAACAAATCAAATACATGTAGATGAATTATACTACCGGAGTTCATTCTTCTATTTCAGGTGACAGGAATACCTCAGTAACGTAGCACTGAGAATAAACAAATGAATTCATTGGCTCTAGATAACCTGCTATGATCTGGAACTTGGACCTAGAAAAATGAATATTTTTTTCCTTCTGTCTCCAGAGTCAGCAGCTAATTTTTAATCCTACCTTTACCAGACACTGAAAGAAAGTTGTAGAAATATATGACAAAAGAAAAAAATGAGAGCACACCAAAATGGGACCATCTCCACTGATGTTTCAAACTTCCTCCTGAACTGTTTTGTTAGGTCTCCTAGTTGGCAGTACTGGCTGTCCCTGCCCCTCAGTCTCCTCTTCCTCCTGGCCATGGGGGCCAATGCCACCCTCCTGGTCACCATCCGGCTGGAGGCAGCTCTGCACCAGCCCATGTACTACCTGCTCAGCCTCCTTTCCCTGCTGGACATTGTGCTCTGCCTCAGCGTCATCCCCAAGGTCCTGGCCATCTTCTGGTTTGACTTCAGGTCTATCGGTTTCTCTGCCTGTTTCCTCCAGATGTACATCATGAATTGCTTCCTAGCCATGGAATCCTGCACATTCATGGTCATGGCCTATGATCGTTACATAGCCATCTGCCAGCCACTGAGGTACTCATCCATCATCACTGACCAATTTGTAGTCAAAGCTGCCATCTTTATTTTGGTCAGGAACATCTTTATAACTCTGCCCATTCCCATTCTCTCAGCACAACTTTATTACTGTGGGATCAATGTCATTGAGAACTGCATCTGTGCTAATATGTCTGTCTCCAGGCTCTCCTGTGATGATGTCACTATCAATCGCCTTTACCAATTTGCTGGTGGCTGGACTGTGCTAGGATCTGACCTTGTCCTCATCTTCCTCTCCTACATCCTCATACTGAGAGCTGTGCTGAGACTCAAGGCAGAGGGTGCTGTGGCCAAGGCCCTAAGCACATGTGGCTCCCACTTCATCCTCATCCTTTTCTTCACCACCATCCTTCTGGTTTTGCTCCTCACCAATGTGGCTAAGAAGAGGGTCTCACCTGATATGCCAGTCTTGCTTAATATCCTCCATCACGTCATCCCCGCAACCCTCAACCCTATTGTTTATGGGGTGAGAACCTAGGAGATCAAGCAAGGAATCCAGAGGTTACTAAATAAAGGCTGGTAAGAAGGGCAAGTGAATATCTGAATTTGTAAAATAGGATGATTTTTTAAAATTATTAATGAGTGAGTGGGCTGAAACTCTTATCTATAATCTCAAATTTATTGATATTATTTCCTAAAACTTCAATTTCATATTGTTTCCTTTTCTTTCATCCTTTCATTGTAAATATCTTTGGCCCTTTCTTCTTTATTTCCATGTTTATAATCCTATTTTTTCTAAACAGTGGCATTCCTTGAAGCAGATTTTAAAGTGAAAAATTTATGTTCCAGAGCACACAACATGATATGAATGCCATATTCTTAAAAATACACTTCAGATATTTTAGGTATTATACAGTGTAATGTCTCCTTATTCTGATTTTAATAGAAGGGAATATATTGGATAAAAATATACCAGTTGAAATTTCAGTCCTCAGTGATGGGAGGTTGCTGGTGGTCTTCAGTCAGTTCTTTTTCTCTTAGTCTTCTATCACATCATTATCTTTATCTGTCTGTCTCTATTTCTTACTCTTCTCTTATTCTCTGTAAGACAAGGTAAACTTTTGTAATGTGCACTACAAGAGAGAATATTGTTCCTTGATTGCTCATACATGTAACAATTACCAACATGTGTTCTTAGCTGTAAGAGACCCCTAAATCCTCCTCCTCGTTATGTCTTTGCTTAGGCCATTTGTCTTTTGGGTCCAGAATGCCACATATAATAACACATATGATATGCAAGCATAGCTTCACTAATAAGTCAATGGATTCTTAGGACTGTCATATATTATTCAGTAATAATAGTAAAATATAAAATAGCCTAGCTGAACATTATTTTCTCATTGATTAGATGAGTTACTAAGTACATACTGTGTCCTGTGAATTGTTTTATTAAAAGATAATTAAACAAAATGAATTGCACATTGTCATTGCTTTGAAGAGCTCAAATTTTGATTGCAAACAATGCAAGTATGAGTACCAGGAGTATATTATTTTCAAGTGGAGAACAATGAAGATTGAACAAGGTCCATGTATGGGCGGTAAGATACTTGGCAATCTAGAAAATCACCGAATAGAGAGGAAGAAGGTCTGCATAGAAGGCCTTACACAATCACAGACAGAAAAATGTCAGGCTCCTGCTTGTGAAGCAGTCAGGTTATCTCACTGTGTTTTCCTTTACAAGACTGGCCTCGTGTCACTGTGTTTTATATTCTCACATATCGCTTGAAAATAGTGAATAATTCATTGTAGAATATTCTTTCTGGATAAAAGATATTGTACTTCAATAACAACTTATAATATGCATGAGTATTTTTGACACTGAAAGAAAACTCTTACAATAGTCCAACATGAATCTATGCCCAAAGTCTTGTCCTTTCAAGCTTAACTGAAAGCTCATGGGATTAAACCTAAGTCTGCAAAACTCTGTATTTGTTCTACACTTTCATAATGTAGTTACAAACAATGAATTTGTATTTAATTTCTTCACTCCTGGATATCCTATGAGCTACAAGTTGAACCATAACTTTTTTTTTTTTTTTTTTTGGTAGCTTTTGGCCTGGTCCAGTTTTGAACCTGCCACTTCCAGTATATGGGGCCGGCGCACTACTCCTTTGAGCCACAGGTTCTGCCCTGAAACATGCCCTGCCCTGCTCTTTACTAACATATAGAAAGCAATTATTACGCTAGCCCCAATGGCTCAGTCCTGTAATCCCAGCACCTGTGGCATGGGCAAAACAGGGGATTTTTTGAGGTTAAGAGTTTGAAACTAGATATATGCCTAGTAGAGGAATTATGGGATCGAATGGTAGTTCTATTTTTAGATTTCTAAGTATTCTCCAGATATCTTTCCAAATGGACTGCATTAGTTTGCATTCCCACCAGCAGTGTAGAAGTGTTCCCTTTTCTCCACATCCACACCAACATCTCTGGTTTTGGGATTTTGTGATGTGGGCTAATCTTACCACAGTTAGATGATATCTCAAAGTAGTTTTGATTTGCATTTCTCTGATGATTAAGGATGATGAGCATTTTTTCATGTGTCTGTAGGCCGTGCACCTGTCTTCTTCATAGAAGAAGTGAAATGGGATCACTTGTTCTTTTCTTGCTAATACGTTCTCTGTCAGAGGCATAACCTGCATATCTTCTCCCTTTCTGAGGGCTGTCTGCTTGCTTTACTTACTGTGTTCTTGGCTGTGCAGAAGCTTTTTAGTTTGATTAGATGGTCAAGAAGATTTTGGTTTCAGGAAGAGCACAGAAATATTCCCATGACCTAAGTCAGTGGCCTGGCCCTAAGAAGCTTCACCAGGGCTTAGGGATGTGCCACTGGGTCCACGACTTTATTTTTTTATTTTTTTTATTTTTTGAGACAGAGCCTCAAGCTGTCACCCTGGGTGGAATGCCATGGCATCACAGCTCACAGCAATCTCCAATTCCTGGGCTCAAGTGAGTCTCCTGCCTCCACCTCCCAAGTAGCTGGGACTACACGCGCCCACCACAACGCCCAGCCATTTTTTGGTTGCAGCCGTCATTGTTGTTTGGCGGGCCGGGCTGAATTCGAACCCGCCAGCTCAGATGTATGTGGCTGGTGCCTTAGCCTGTTGAGCCACAGGCGCCGAGCCGGGTCCACGACTTTAGAGGGAACCCAACAAAAACAAGGAATGGAATGACTAAACTGACCCCCAAAAAGATCATTGTGGGGACTTTTGTTAAAAAAAAAAAAATCACAAATCAGAAAGAGTGGTGTTTGGGAAAGAACCAGCACTGAAGCCAGACACTTAGCCACTATATGACACTGGACAAACCAAACCATCATGAGCCTCAGACTTCACATCCATAAAATGGGCAGAAGAATACCTTCCCCGTGGAGTTGCAACTATAGATATAATGAATACAGTGCCTGACACACAGTACACACTCTGTAAATTCCCGCACAACTACTTTGTCCCTTGGTAATCTAATGAAAGCCTCTTAGAACCCTCACAGTTGGTGAATCCTTCCAAATATCAAATGTAATTATTAATTCCCTTTTGTTTTTCTGCAATACCAGACAACTACACACTCAATCTGTACATTTGTAGGACAAAGGTAATGCAGGCCTCCTTCAGACATAGCTCTTTCTTCCCGCTAGCATCACACCGAGGTTCTCCTGATCCCTGTTGTCTTCTGAATTCTGCCTGCCTTTCCACAAGACTTAGGTATATCAGAGTATTAGTACCATGCTCGCTGCTCAGCACCCCAACTCAGCAATCTGCATATGGTTCCCTGACATAATTACCCTTAGGAAGAGAGTGTATGTTGCTCATCTTTGCATCCTCTATAGATACAGAAATGTCACCCAAAGACACATATATCACCCAAGGCACTTTCTTCCAGCCTTGGTATGCAGAGCCCTATCTCCAGGACCCACTGCCAGTTCCAAGAACACGTTTCCCATCTTGGTGGGCTTTGCATTGAGCAAAGCAGCTATAGTCATCGCTCCCCATCTTCCACATCTGTCTACCTTTAATTTAAAGCCACAAACATGCAGTGGATTTTATCTCCAAACATCCTCCTAAGGCCCTGGGGCAAAGTTCATTCTCAGCCCTTTGCCCAAGCTTCCCCCAGGATTAGGATGGGGTATCAAGTTCACTTGAGGGGATAACATGTCACCAGTAAACTGCTTTTTGTTAATATTTCTCTGCTCTGTATCTCACCCTGGAGCCATCTCTGATTCAGAGTCCTTTGTCCAGGAAAGGAGTGGGTACGAATATTAACTGACATAACTGATTATTTTTAAACAAAGAACTTTTATGGCCAAATGGATCCCCTTCAAAAGAGGCAATCTGAGGGCAATACAAAGCCTAGAGGCGGGGGACACACAACGCCTTTCCTTGGAAGGTCCAGTGCAGTTTACCTAATCCACAAGCAGCTGGTAAGCCCGGTGCACCCACTACAAACACTTCTCTGCCCTCAAGCCATGGCTGAGCTGCTGTAAGTGTGGTGAGGGGACACCAAATTATCACAGGACAGTGTGAGATGAGCTACAAATAAGGCAAACACAGACTGCTCCAAATTCTGCTCAAAGCTGTGCTTCTAGCCGCCTTCAGCTCCTAGGCGCCAATCGAGAGGCCACAGCGGTCTTTTTGGAGACAGACACTGAATCTTGTGGTTTCCTGGCTTAAATTCCTTTGACACTTACCTTTGTATTTAGAATGAATCCCTGTCCCCTCCCATGGCCTACCAGGCCCGCGCCGCCTGGTCCCTGCTGACTGAGTCACCTTCATTCTCTCACACGGTGAGCGTGAGCGTCTGCCAGGCTCTGACTTCATGGCACGCCCCTCACTCCCATCTACTCCTGGAAGATTTCTTCTCATCCACCCTCTCGGTCTTCTGCTCCAGTGTCACTTGCCCTTTGTTATGCTTTATCACAGAACTCCATTTCCTTTAGAGCCCTCGTCACTGTCTGACATTGATTTGTTTGCATAATTGTTATATGTTTATCTTCCTCCTTAAGCTGTAAACTCACCTGGGGCCTGGTGGGGCTAGGCCAGCATCTGGCGCAGGGACAGAGCATGCACGGAGTGCGGTTCCGAAAGAAGTGAATGCAAGGTCAGCACAGCAGGTGCGGTGACCCCCTAGACCCCGGACACATCCACAATATGTCCTTGGCAGCTGCATTCCTGGTTTCCCTCCCCTCCCCCCTCGGGCAGTGTCACACTCACTGGGGGAGCACACCTAGGGTTCCGAGGAGGGAGCCACAAACCTGCCCAAGAGCTCCTCCAATGAGGTATAATTTGGGGCTTATTCTGAGATCTTAAACTTCCGGTCCTCCACCCAAGTTGTTTCCCAAGGAAGTGTGTTGGACTGTGGCGCTGATGCTCCTACCTAAGCCCACAGCAGGTCAGCCTCAGGGACAACCCTACTGCTGCCACCCAGGACATCAGGTGTGCCCAGAGCTGCCGAGTGTGCCGCGAGCGGCTGTGAGGCGCTGGATGACATCACGCCTGAGCCAAGCACTGGACTGTCAGTGCCGCACTGGACATACTGATTTGACGCCTCAGAAGGAAATGGCTGCTACCCTTGCCGAGGGACCAGACTGGGCTGAAATGGGTGTTGACGATGCCTGCGGATTGGAGCTCAAGGACCGTTTCCCTGAACTAAGCCTGGGTCTCACCGTCAGAGAGCGCACTCCTCCTGAGCTGTATCCACTGGGAAATTTCAGCTCTAAAATAGACTGCATTAGAGACATCAAAAAGAAAAAGCCTTTTACAATTGTATGTGAAGAGGTAGAGGAGATAATAGCAAGTTTTAGAATACTATAGAGCGAAGATTGATGCAGGACAATTGGCACCCTAGCCAGCTCAGCGGGGCTGGCGGACCTGCTGCCTCCTCCTTGGTGTCAGTGCTGCGGCAGCCAGCTGAAGAGCCAGCAGGCTGGATGACAGGCAAGGAGGGGGACCTCCAACCTCCACCAGAGGCTCCAATTGCCAAAAAGGCTGGACAACTGCTGAGGAGACACCTGTGCCTTGGTGTCTCCTTCACTTCACACTTA